>VMDR010020652.1:0-17416 GCA_007922815.1 Macrotus californicus | reverse complement strand
TTAACCCTGTGTTTTGGAAGTTTACCATAATGTTTAGATTATTATCAGGAAATAAAATGATTCATATAACTGAATATCTTGAACAATTGAAGCTGATTTATTCAGGAGCCAAATTTTTTATTTTTAATCTAAAAATATTTTTTCTATTATGCAAACACATATATCATTATGCAAAATTCAGTAAATGCATGTAAGTCAAAAGAAGAAAATAAAAACAAATCCATAATCCTCCTTCATAAATTAGCTATTCAAAATAGTCAGTAATATTTAGGGTGACATGCCTGAGAAAGGGAGCACTCAGGGATCAGGCTGCAGGACAAGTGGGGCTGTCCTGGAGGAGCCAGCACACAGGGCCACCCTGTGTATCGAATAGCTACTATGCCCCCAGACAGCTGGTGTTGTGGAGACAGCTATGAGCAAAAAGACAAAAGTCTCTGCTCTGGGGAGCTTATATTCTAGTGTTGACATTAATCACAGTTAACATCGAGGTATATATGAGTATTCTTACGGTCATACATTTAAATACCCTTTTCTTTCTTCAAGTAAAAATAGTGTGCATTTCATTATTTTAATGAAAGCCATCTTCAGTGTACGATGTGCCCTCCTGATATTTTGTAGAGAGGGCCCTCACTGCCATTTTGCATTATCTAAGGAGGCCGTGTTCGGAAGAATAGTAAATCAAGAGACCTTGCTCCAGTGCTCCTGTCCCTTCAACCAACCAGCCATGACTTTGGACCTGTCCTCCTCCTTCTGCGGTCTCAGCTTCTTCATGTTTAAAATGTGGACAAAATCTGGACATATGCTCTGCCCAGGCGGGGTCCACTTCCAGCTCCCCCTCTGTGAGCCAATACTGTTCTGCATTTCCTCCAATTAACTCTGATGATGGAAACAGATTAAAATGCATCCCCCAAGGCACCACGGTACCTTGAAGTTTTAAAATCTGTGACTCCATAGTTCTGTGATCTTCTAATATGGGCTAAATTTGCATTAGTGGGGAAAATTTTCTGATTTTTCCAACAAAAAAAAAGAAAACTTCTGCATTAAGATGCACTCTATAATGTGATGAATATAATAATTATATGATGGACATATTAACATTTTGCATATGTTTATGTGATAAGTATACTGGGAAAGTTTTATTTCCCAAAATGATTTTCAAATGCTTGAAAGAAAAGATATTCTTAAGTCATTCAATAGGATAACTTCTTAGGTAGAACGCTCCGCTGCAGCAGTTGATGCCAGCTCCGGCACTCTGAGCAAAGCAATACTGTTCTTAAAAGTCAGCGCAAGATGATGTTTTTGCTTCTAGAAGCGTTGAAGAGATCCCGTATCGCCTTTGCTTCTGTTGTTTTCATTCCGAGTCTTAGCAGAGGAAGAGTAGAGTTCCACATCTGTGAGTTTGTCCATGGGTTTGTGGGGTTTTTACTATTGCTAATACATTGACAAAAATGAAGAGACACTGAATTCCATGTAAGCTGGTGGATTGTAGCTCCATTTATAACATTAAAAGTATTTTAAAGTAAATGCAAGGAACACATGTACAATTATTGACCAATAAACTTTTCTTTTTAAATTTAATGTAACAATTAAAAGCAATTTTTTAATCCTTACCCCGGGACATTTTTTTCATTGCTTTTAGAGACAGAGGAAGGGAGAGAGAGAAACATTGATGCAAATTTTGTCCACAGTCAATGTAGAAGCATTGATTGGTTACCTCCTGTGCACTCTTGAATCAGGATTCATACACACTCCAACCGGGGATGGAACCCTCAACCAAGTATGTGCCTTGACCGGGAAGTGAACCTGCAGCATTTTGGGTACCAGACGATGCTCCAACCAACCGAACCACACTGACCAGGGCTAATGTAACAATTTTATATCTGAGTGTTTTTATACTACTAAATGACATTGATTCTAAATCTGTAAAGAACAATCAAAATAACCATATGCATATATCATGCTTTAATATTACTCGTTAGTACATCCAGTCATAAGTGGAAGTAAATGTTTTCCTGTGGAACTGCTTTAACTGCATGAATACCATACTTTGGTGGGTTCTCCACCAGCTATATGGCGAGCTTATTGGGAGTCCATTCATTGTCTGCCGCCTCCGTGTGGGAAGCCTCTAATTCTCCAGTGAAGGGCTAGCCCTCGGTCCTGACAGAAGCCTGGCAGAAAACTGGAGGAGAAAGGTGGGAACCAGAGAGTGCTGTCACCATGGAGTGTGCAGGAATAAGGGCCTGGTGGCATCAGGTCTTCTGATTTTTAAAGAGAAACCAGAAGCATGAGTTATAATGAGAAAATGTAATGTCAGCTAATTATTTAATATACTGTACAATCTCCCCCAAATTCTGTGGCCCAGAATCAGCCAGTGGGCTGCCAGATGGTGATGGCTCATCCTTTAATGTCTAACAGTGTGAAATCCAGATCAGCAGAAATCAAGAGAAATGGAACGACTGTACTACTGGCTGTCCTGGAAGTGTCAGGCTCAGGTGGTGGTACGTAGAAAAGAAAAGGCTTACAGGCAGGAAAGTATTCAGTGCAGTGATGTGGGCGAAGGCAGATGGTCTTTCTGCAGTCAATGGGTAGAAGAGGGAGATGATTAATGAATGAGTCTCACTCTTGGAATGAAAAGACTTAGCCTGAAGGCTGTGGGGCAAGGGATGCTGGCACCACCCTGGGGAGACTTCTAGAACCAGCTAAGGAAGAGATGGGGTGGGGGGCTGCTGCTGCTGAGAAAGCAAGAAATAAATACCAAGAGAATTTGTAATCATTTTGGAAGCTTTGTGATTTCTCCATACTTATTACTCCCGTTGCCACCCAGTTCATGTTCTCATCATGGGCAGACGAAACACCCCTAAGAAGAGGCAAGCGAGCAGGTGTGTTTATTTTGAAGGCCAGCAAATGGAATCCGGGTACTATCAGGATGTCTTTCATTTGGGATAGGGAAGTAGCATCTGTGAAAGGAGAGGAGAAAGCAGGCTGGTCTCTGGAGACTTGGGAAATCTGGGAGGGGAAGGGCTGCCTCAAGAACCAAGCTGAGAAGGAGAGCAGAGGCCAGCACTGCTCGGCTGATGGCCGGAGCGGCTCTCCCTTGCCATTTCACGTTGCCAGACCCAATACCATACGCCCACTAAATTTCAACTTCAGATGAACCACACACACACACACACACACGTACACACAGCATATGTAATGTTTGGGACACACTGACACTAAGAAATTATTTGTCATTTATCTAGAATTCAAATTTGTATTTGCCAAATCTGGCAACCCTGCTCCCATTCTTCTTAGTTCTTCAACCCCACTGCACCACAGTGTGTTCGGGGCTGCATGAGCCCCATCCAGGAGAGCAGAGTGACCCAGAAAGTACCCAGCTGCATTTGAAATGAGCTCCCTCCCACAGGGCTGCACGCCCAGGGACAGAGTCCCCACCTGGGAAGTGCCAGACTTCAGCCATTTGAGTCAGACACTCATCGGCCCACCTCCTAACCAACTTTGTGATCCTCCACAAGTGGAGCGATATCTCTGAATCTCAGGATTTTCCCCCCATCTGTAAAATGGAGAAAATGACATCTCTCACTGGTGCTCTGCAAATATTAAATAAGGTGATGGTGTAACACTGTAGCCCAGCGCCCAGATAAACTGCTTGATAAAATGGTAGGGATAGTTTTTATTACTCTGTTCCAGAGGTGCACTTCTTAGTAAATGAAATTCCCATGGGTGATACCTCATCAAGAAAAACAGCCCCCACATCCTCTACTGAACATTGCAAGGGGTGTCACAGGCTAATCTTTCCTCAAAGTTCTTGGAGATTTGTTAATGGATAGAGGGAGGCTCAGATAAGCTCGTACTATTCTTCTCAAAAATCACTATAATTCACGATCTGCTCACCTACCACCTGGTTATTGCCCTAAAACAGAGCCAAGCAAACTCCCTACTCCTCACTCCAGATAAGTAAGGGGGAGACTCGGACCGTCACTGTGTCTCATAGTTCTAACACCTCAAGCAAATCTACGCAGACACACTAAATCTAACCCTGAACTGGGAGGGCAGATCGCTTGTTTCCTCCCAACATTCCTCTCACAAACTCAGATTCCCCAAAATTAAGTGCATTGCCAAGGAATTTCAAGGCACACAAAGGTGAAGCTTGGCATTTGCAAGAAGACATTACTTTAGCTTGTTTTACTAAACACAATTTTTTTTTTTGCTTAAATCTGTTCATCTTTGTCTGAACCACTGTGTTACAAAAATACAAGAATTATGAGACTTTCAGCTGCATTTCCCCAGCTCAGATTTTCATGGGGGAAAAACAGAGATGTGTTTGGAGATGCGGGGCTCTCAGCTGCAGGCAGGGTGACAGAAGAAACCCAAGACGCTTAGACTCTAGTTTTCTGTTCCATCTGCAGTGTAGAAAAGAGTCCAGCTGCAGCAACCTTTTTTCCTTTCCCATCTATTAGGAGGAAGCTGCCAGAGTAATAGTCAAAAATGAAGAAAAAAGTTGGATAATAGTAATACTCTATTTTTCTCTAGAGAGTCATGTCACAAAGCAGTGATGTTGCTGAAGAGGGCCCCACAAGGCCTGTTCTTGACTTTGCTCTGTGAGACCTCAAGCAAACCCCAGTCTCTCAGAGCTTCTCATCTGTCATCTGTGAAAAAGATCAGAATAATTTCTATTCCACTTACCCCACTGGCTATGGTGATGGTCAAATGAGATAATGTATATAAAACATCGTGCCCCATCCTCAGCCCCCTTTTCCTTGATCTATAGTCCCTGCAGGTCAACTGTCATCAGTACAATGACACACTACTCAGTGACATTGGCTTTATTTCCTGCTGCCTAATAGGCCTCTCGTCTTGGATTTTCCAATAAATTGAAAACCCATTACATCACTGACACCCCTATTCAGACCTGCTTTGTGCATCTGTGATGCGTCCAAGGTTCAGACTGACCAGTGGGTCTTCAATGGTGCCCACCGTGCTTCTGGGTGCCTTTCCCACACTGGACTTCTCCAGACCCCAAGGGGAACCCAGGCAAGCATTACCTTAAACATAACCACAACCCTATAAAAGTCATACTTGGGCTTGGAGGATGAAACTGAAATTCTGTCTTTTGCTTCATGAAAGAAAAAAGGTTCTGGATATGAGTAAAACCAATTAAAAACTGACAGGCTGAGTAGAATTTTCCATGGTTCTCCCACTCTATGTTTTACATTCCATGTGATAAAGAACAAAGAGCTGACATTGAACAAAAATATTGGTTAGACACTTGGGTTCTGACTGTCTGACTGGGGTGAGCAGAGTCAGCCAGAAAATCATGCTCCCATCTGAGGAAGAGAATATAGTAAGATGTTTGAGGCAAGAACTCTGTCTGTTGAATTCTCTACTGAATTCCTCATACCTAAAGCAATGTCAAGAACATAGTAGGCAGTCAGAAAAAATATGCTTTGAATAAATGAAGGAGGGTCATGTTTTCAAAGAGGGCTACTAAGTCCATGAGCAACACTGCAGATTTAATTTTTATGAATATCATATTCCATCCTGAAATTTACAGTAAGGCTAGTGGTATTCTCATGGGCTACACAAATATTTTACCCATTTTGCAAATTACTTTCAAACTCCTACATAAACTCTGAATTCTACTGTTGGACAGTTTTCAAGGTTAAAATTCTCCCACTGTAAGCCTTATAGTTTTCATTTCTTAATGTTTATTTTTTGTGTTTTATGTAGAATTAGCTCAAAGATGATAGTAACCAGTTGTTCTTTGCCTCCTCAGAAGATAATCAAAAGCCAACAGACAAACTGAATCTTGGCATTTGTACTGAGTTAGAAAAGAGACATTTTTCCTAATGTTATGAAAGTTAAATTGTAGAATGAGTTGCTTTATCTGGAGTCCTTGAAAAGGCATAGACTCTGTTATCATTGGTACAGGCTAAGTGGGTATGAACTGTGCCTGAAGAAAAAGATGCAGAGATAGAACAGGGAAGGCAAATACATGGCAAGGGTGGTGCTACTGCTACTTGCAGACATCACTAATTGATTGTGGCATGATTCCTGCTAAGCTAAGGCAATCTTTGTTATTAACACCATGTTTCAGGTAGCCATAACCAATCAATCAGAGTAGCATGTGAGATTTATCCATTTTAACACATGTGTATTGAGTGCTGTCTATATGCCTCGGAGATTTGCAATGAATTAAACAAGCAAAATTTTCTATCCTCATAGAGCTTACATTATAGTAGGGGGCAGGAGGGAGGTCAGTAATTAAGATAAATTACTGAAATATGTAGTATATTATAGGTGGTAATAAACACAGTAGAAAAAAGTACATCAGAAAAGGGGGATAGACAATACCGGGAAGAGAGAGAGGTTGCATTGTTAAATAGGGTATCCAGCTGTGTTATTTAACTAATACTCTTTTTCTGAGTAACAAATTATCTCAGAATTTAGTGGTATAAAATAGCAAACATTTGTTATTTCACAATTTCTTGGGGTCACGAGTTCACAAGCAGCATAGCTTGGTGGTCCTGGGTTGGAGTCTTTCATGAGATTGCAATCGAGATGCTGGCTGGGCTGCTGTCATCTGAAGGCTTCAATGGGGCTGGAGCCCGGCAGCCAATGAAGAGGGTTCTTTAAGGTATTGGGAGTCACCAGCTTGTTAGCTGTTGCTTCATGAAGGAAAGTGAGGACTTAAGAATTCCCATTGGATCTCTAAACGTGAAGGCCGCTGGTTACTTTGATGGAACAACTTTAGTGGAGTGGTGGGGTAAATGCCTGACTGGAGGGGATTCAAGAAGGAATGGGAGGAGAGAAATTGGAGATAGCAAAAAGAGTCATGTTGTTTGAGGAATCCAAGAAATTTTGCTATAAAAGGGAAGGAGGGATGTGGCAGAGAGGGAAATGGTGTCAGGAGAAATAGCTACTTGCCATCCAGACTGTGTTGTCTGTGCTGCAGTGGTGGTAGAGGAAGAGGTTCGGAGCTCAGGCCCTAGAATCAGATTTCCTCACTGGGAATCCTAGCTTCACATCCTACTATCTGTGTGAACTTGGGAAAGTCACTTAGCCCATCTGTACCTAAGTTTCTTCATCTGCTACATGAAGGTTACAATAGTACCTCCTTAGAAGGCCGTAAACAATAAGTTGCTTGTTGTAGAATGTTTGAAACAGATCTTGGCATTCGGTGAAAATTCAGGTAAGTGGTAGCTATGCTGATGACAAAGATGATAATGATGTGATTGACCAGCCAGATTTCCACAACTCTCAGCATCTGGAGGAGGGAAGTTTTAAGTTCCACCAATATAGAAGCTGCTGATAGAGTCATCATTCCCCACATTAGATGGGGTTGACCTAGAAATAGGCTAGAAACTGAGCCCAGTGATGACACAGAAAGAGTGAAGAAGCTGGGTGTCAGGGGCTGGCAATTCTGTTCCAGATCCACTCAAGGCTGAAGACATACACTTTTTTTTTTTAAATCAGACACTGTACAAGAGAAAATAGTTTCATGGCAGAACATTTTGTTTCTATCTCATTTCCTGAGATTTTTCCCTGCAACAAAAGATTTGATATTCTTTTCTTTTTAAGCTAACCTCCTACATGCCCATTGTAAGATTCAAAAGCAATTCTGTTTTTTTTTTTTAAATGCAATTACAATTTTTATCTGATGCCCTTTAGCAAGTGTAGATTCCTCAAGTGAAAGGGCATTGCAGCAGAGAACAGTCAACTGTTTCCATCAAAAAGTTTCTAATGCCTGAGAGATTTTTTAAAATTATTGTTGGATTCTTATTGAATTCATCATAGAAAACCTTGCAAATGTTGAAATAATTATTTTTAAACAAATATCTGTTCAATTTCCATTTCCTAACCTAGATTCCTCACTTCATTAAATAGAAACTTTTCTTTAAAAAGACAAAACACATTGATTGATTTACTAATTTTCAAAATCTCCATGAATGGGTTGGTCATACAATTTGTCACCCAAACTGAGACCCTTTTGTTTGAAGGCGACACTCACTAATTATGCAAGGACAATAGATGTAAACTGGTCCTGGGTAATCAGAACATATCCAGGGGAAATTGAAATAACTAGAACTTCCAAATTACACATACCCAGGTTTCAGGAGGAAGAAGGGCTCCCCGTAGAGAGAAAATGTATATTGAATTTAACTCAATAATCTAAGGTTTAGTTGATTTAGGACCTCAAGATCATTAAAAATTCATTTCAGAAATCATCAAAAAGACCCTTTGTTAATAACCACTCTTCTCCCATGCTCAGAAAATCCTGAACAAATATTCAGACTTCAGGTGTCTTAGACCAGAAGGAGTGGCCCACCATTCAGTAGTGGAACTGCCTCACGGAACTGGTCCCCAGGGCCCATGTTCCTCTAAACACAAGCCATCTCCTCATTTTGGGCCTGAATTTAGAGCCACTCATAAGCACATAGGTACTAACCTGAGCAGGTAGACTAATTAGAAGGAGGTGGAAAGATGTGTGTGCTTCCCGTTTCGAGACTCCCTGGACTTCAGTGTGTTTACCTTTGAGACTGATTGCTCTCTTCTTCCGACTTTCAGCCTCCTGGACAAACTGAGCAAGACTAGCTAATGATAAGAATCTTTGAAGGATATACAACCTCATCCTAATCACAAATGTCTTTCATCTTGTTACCATTATAAAGCCATTCAACTTGTGAACTGTTCCTATTCTGCACAAAGGTTGATGGCAGGGACACTCCTCAGTCAGAATGCCCTTGTGACTTATTTGTTGGACCTGACCACTGCTAAGCCTGGCTTTGGCCATCTTGGACCTATTATTATAGCACTTCTTTTCAGACTAAAGAAAAGTGGTTTAAGAGCTCAGAAGCAGAGGCATCAAATAAGGCAGACTATTACTAGCAATAGATTGTCTAGGTCTAATACTCCTGGTACCACTGGACACTATTACCCACTCATTCCCCACTTTTCTGCTATGACAGCCCATAGAGTTGAGATCTCCAGGAAAGGAAAGGAAACAAATGCACCTGGTGAGGCTTCAACATTTCAAGCACCAAAAACTCTCTTCAAGGTGAGGGGATTAAGAAGTACAAAATGGTAGTTGCAGAATAGCCAGTGGGGTGTAAGGTACAGTCTAGGAAAGGAGCCGTCAAAGAACTTCCATGCATGACCCATGGACATGAACAATGGTGTGGGGATTGTCTGAGGGAGTGCAGGGTGTTGGGTGGAGGGGGCAAAGGGAAAAAAATTGAGACAACTGTAATAGCATAATCAATAAAATATAATTTTTTAAAAAGAAAACTTTCTTCAAATCCTTGCTTATTCCAGCCTACCTTGATCTAACCTATCCAGAGCTACTCAAAGTGTTGTGGTCTGTGGACCACCTACTTCAAAATCTCTCTGGGTTACTTGCTTTAAAAAAGTACGATTTCCAGGATCCTACTGAACAGACTTTTTGGCATCGGTGCTCAGAAATATATTTTACACAAGCCCTAAGTGATATTTAAGTATATTAACATTGAACAACCATGAAACTAGAACTGGAGAAGTGGTTGTCAAGCTTGGCTGCATGTGTAGAGTCTCTTGGAGAACTTCTAAAAATCCCAAATGCCCGGGCCACTCTTCGGCCCAATCAAATTAAAATTTGTGAGGTGGAGTCCATATTTTGAGAGTTCCTTAGGGGAGTCTAATGTGCAGCCAAGGTTGAGAACCACTGCACTAGATCCATCATTCTCAGAAGATGGCAAGGCTTCCCTGTTCCCAGACAATCACATCTAGGACTTAGTGGTCCAGAGTGACTTTCCTGTGTGACTGTGAACTGGGGGTGGTCCAGGCCAGTGTTACTCAAAGTGTGATCTGCAGACCACTGCCAGTTCATGAATTATTTCATTATTGGTCCTCAAAGAGGTTGCACAATCATGTGAAATAATCACATCATTAAAGTTGTGTGTAAAGTGTGTGTATGTGTTTGTGTGCACCAAGACTTTCCCTATGAAATAAACAGTACACTGATGTATGTTCTGATGTAAGCTTCATACCTCATGATGGGCCAGTAACAATAGTTTGTTGATGAGCACTTTGAGCAGTGCTTGTTTAGACCAGCTACCCAGGCATGAAGGAACCACTTCACGGGTCCCCACAACAGTGCAGTTCAGCCACTGATTTGTGGAACAGCTGAGGTCAACCTGGAAACTGAGCCCCACCAGGGAAAGTGTTCTGCATCCTCAGAATGCTGATGCATTGTCCACAGGACAACATGTTGGGCACCGAGAAAGGCTCAGCATGGACCTGTCAGGAAGTGCAAACACAAAGGGACAGCCTGGTGAAAACACTGCAGCCCTAAACTTGTGAACTTTGTGCCTCCAAGTTCATTATCCAGTGTGGACAACAGAGAATTAGCAGTCTTACTGAGGGCCAGAGAACTTGGGTGATTTTGGAACCTCAGGGCACAGAGAGCAAGCCCTAGTCCTAGCTCTTTTAGCTGTAAGGGACAAAAAGTCAACCTATTCTTACTTAGTGCAGAAAAATTGTTATTAGCTCATGTCATCTCCTTACTGAGTGGCAAACATGGTCACTGACGATAGCAGGCTGATGATCTTTCAGCTTAGCACAATAACACTCTTATCTGATAGTTCTAGCAAAAGTACAGGAATTTACTCTTATCAGGCCAGATTTGGTCACGTCCCCACCTCTGAGTCAATCATTGTGACTTAGATTGTACATATCTAAGTCACGTGGCCATCACTGGAAACAGGAGGTATAGTAAGTCCCACCTGAACCACATGGATTGGGAGTGGATAAGAGATGGATCCACCAAAGGAAAACTTATGAGTTCCTAGCAATAGAAGGTGAATGGATCCTGGGCAGGCAAAGATGATAGCTGCCCCCACAAGAGCTTCTCAATCACCAGCTGTGTATCTACAAAGAGGCCTGAACCCACATTCCAGCACTGACAGCTTCCAGCCTCACCAATTTGTAGAGACTTGGGGAAGCACTCAGGTTTGTGGCCCACCCAAGGAATCATGGTGCCCAATTCTGCCCACATTTGCTCTGAAAATGTCATCAAAGTAGATATTTTTTAAAGATCTATTCTTTTTATTGCTTCTGCAATTCAAACACAATAATCTAATATTTTTTCATGCTTTCATTCGCTCATTGATTCATGTACTCATTTGAAAAGCACTTATACTGAGTGCTGATGACGCTGATAGTTGGAGATGCCTAGATAGATAAAGCGTACTACCCTCTTTCAATACCTGCTGCCTCAGTAATTTACCTTGGATATAGTTTATTTTTCTTTCTGAGTTCCTATTTCCTCCCAATCCTGGAGCAGAAACCTAGAGGGGAAAAATTGGAAGCTTCATAGGGGATGGGGTCTTTATGTTGAGAATGTGAAAAATCATGTCACTGGGTTCTTTTTTTTAAATATATTTTATTGATTATGCTATTACACTTGTCCCATTTCTCCCCGTCTCCTCCTTCACCCAGTACTTCCCATTCTCTCCAGCAATTCCTCCCTTAATCTTGTCCATGGGTCGTGCATATAAGTTCTCTGGCTACTGCACTTCCTGCACTGTTCTTAACATCCCCCTGCCTAATCTATACCTTCCAGTTTGTACCTCTGCATCTTTTCCGCCATTCTCCCCCTTCCTCTTCACAACTGATGACCATCCAAATGATTTCCATATCTATGATTCTGTTTCTATTCTGCTTGTTTGCTCAGTTTGTTTTTTCGATTCAATTGTTGATAGTTGTGAATTTATTGCTATTTTAAAGTTCATTGTTTTGACATCCTTCTTTTTCTTAAATAAATCCCTTTAACATTTCATATAATAAGGGTTTGGTGATGATGAACTCCTTTAGCTTTTCCTTGTCTAGGAAGCATTTTTTCTGCCTTTTATTCTAAATGATAGCTTCGCTGGATAGAGTAATCTAGGCTGCAGGTCCTTGTTTTTAATCACATTGAATACTTCTTGCCAGACCCTTCTAGCCTGCAAAGTTTCTTTTGAGAAATCAGATGATAGTTCTTATGGGAACTCCTTTGTAGATAATTCTCTGCCTTTCTTTTGCTGCTTTTAATATTCTCTCTTTATCTTTAACCTTTGGCTTTTTAATTATGATGAGTCTTGGTGTGGGCTTCTTTGGGTCCAACTTGTTTGGGACGCTCTGTGCTTCCTGGACTTGTATGCCCATTTCCTTTGCCAAATTAGGGAAGTTTTCTTTCATTGTTTTTTCAAATGACTTTTCAATTTCTTGTTCTTCCTCTTCTCCTCCTGGCATCCCTATGATTTGGATGTTGGTACGTTTGAAGTTGTGCCGGAGGCTCCTTCCTGTATCCTCATTTTTTTAAATTCTTTTTTCTTCTTGCTGTTCTAATTGCACTTTTTTTCTATCTTATGTTCCAAATCATTGATTTGATTCTCTGCTTCATCCATTCCACTGTTGATTCCCTGTAAATTTTTCTTTATACACCTAGTGTAACTTTTATTTCTGCCTGGGTCTTTTCTATGCTGTTGAAGTACCTAATGAGTTCCTTGAATATCATAATAACCAGTGTTTTGAACTCTGCATTTGATACATTGCTTATGTCCATTTTGTTTAGTTCTTTCATTTGGGCCATATTTCTTTGTTTTCTCATTTTGGCAGCCTCCCTGTATTTGTTTCTGTGTATTAGGTAGAGATGATTTGACTCCCTGTCTTGGTAGAGTGGCCTATTATAGAAAAGCACACCCATAAGCACACCACTCAAATGTCCATCAACAAGCACACTGGTTATATTAAATAATACTATATTAACATAATGGGATGCATCATCTACAACCATCAGCAACAACACAGCTGAATTTCACAAACACAATGATGAGCTAAAGAACCAGGCACAAAACATAGATCTGAATTTCTGATTCCATTTATATAAAGGACAGAGCAGGTGAAAATAGAGAAGCTGTTGGAATTTGGAATGATGGTCACTCTTGGGAAAGGGTATTTGACTAGAAGGGGTCTCAGAGAGCTACAGCAATGTGGGTGCTGTTATGCAGGTGTGGGGAGTATGTAAAATTTAAAGGAGCTGTTTACTAATCTGTGCATCTCTGTGAATATTTGATATCTTTCAGTTTTAAAAAGTTTTAGTCCTCCAAACCCCTCTGTAGTTGTGCTATGTCAGTAGCTGGGCTTAAGGTGGGCTCCAGGTAGAAAGTCATTCCTTGTATTGATTCAAAGCTGACTTGCTGCCACTGTAACGCCCTGTCCTGATTCTGCCCTTGGCAGGCCACAGACATGTCCTCTCACACCCTCAGGTCCCCATAAGTATTTGTTTCTGGGCTGAGCAGATCCCCTTCCTCAGTCCCCCTTGATATGGGACAGAGTTTCTGTTCTAGAGCTGCCAGACATAGAGACAAGTCCCCTCTCTGGGAAAGGCCTTAAACTGATCTTGTCAGCCAGTCAGTGTCTTGTTTGTGTTTTGTTTTTCCTCATTTTTCACTGAAGACAGTGTTCCAGCTTGCAGGCCTCCACCAAAGGTGGGAATGCTTTGATCAGCCAAGAAATCATGGACCCAGAGCAGTCTCCTTTAAGTAAAGTGGGGACCCAGAGAGGCTGGCCCACCGCCCACAGCCAAGCGCCAAGGCTGGGCCTGGAGACCAGTTCATCAGGGGAGGAGCTCGGACCCTTTTCAAGTCCTTCTCCTGGGGCACTTGCTCTTACCTCATTGAAACCAGCAAGGGGCTGGTGTCCCTGACCCCCAACCCCAGTTTCCTACAATGAAGTAAACATAACAGGAGTGACTTTTCATGGAAACATATGAACATGCACAGGGAAGGGCACTCCGAGCGTAGTGTGATGGCCCTGAGGACTGGGACAACAGGCACACTTGGTTAAACCCATTCGCTTCCATGAAAAATAAAACGTGATTAACTCCCTAGAGAATGTCAGTGAGGTCTTCCCACTTGAGAAGGAAATCTGACCAATAGTTTCCTGTAACGGTTTCCATGTTCATCACCTTGGTTTTCCTCTTCTGATCATCTGAACTGCAATGACTTGACTTCTGAAGTAATAAGCAAAACTGCTTTCTCATGGCCCCACTCTGTCCTAGTCTTAGCCACAAAGTCACTTAAATACTATAGTCAAGCTGATCTTTAAAAAAAAAAAAGACAAAACGGCTTACTTATACAAAATTTACCTAGCAAAAAAAGAAAAAAGAAAAAGAAAATACAACTCTGGCATGTCAACAAAAAGGCATTTGCTAGCCAGATAAGACAAGGCTTCTGAGTAGAAATTCCACTGTGTTCACACTTGATTGTTGCAGTTTTCCTTATGTCACTGACTATCCTCTGGACAGTACCAGCTACATAAATTGCAGTTCCCAATGCAAAGTAAAAATGCAGAACCCCTTGTTCAAAAATTATGATCTCAAGACAACAACAGCAAAGCATTAAACCGAATGAGGGGCCCTGTGTAATTGCAGAGGTTGTGGACAGCCTCAGAAGCTGGCCCGGGGCACAGTAAGACTGCATGGATATTCACTTAAGGTTGGGAAAAAGTCAAGAATGTTAGTAGTTTACACAATAATGAAGGGCCTTGTCAATGTGTAAGAAATGAAGAGGGGGGGAAAGTAAGAAGTTTGAATGTGAAGACGTAACATTGTCATTATTTGCAAATATTGTGAAATTCCTGGGAAAACCAATATATCAACAGGAGAATAAAACTATTAAGACTCATAAGAAAGTATAGCAACTTGACCAGATATACGATCACAAGAAGAATATAGACAAGCTGAAGCGCAGAGATGGAGCATGAACTTGTAAGGGGGATCTCTTAGGAGAGCTGCTGTCACCTGGTTAGTAGGAGTTGGAGTAAAGGGAGGATCTAGCTCCTTTGCATCCTTTGACAAAGAGGACTTCAGTGTAATCTTTGGAAAGTGTGTTTTGTACCCTCTAAAGTTTGGGGCACATTTATGCTGGGTCTGCACAGGTCTGATAGATCCCCAGACAAGAGGCTGATGGAAGGTCCAAGGCACAGAATGGTGGGAAAAAGAGCTGCAAACCAGGCTGGGAATGTTTTGCTTTGGGTCATTCAAAAAGAGATTCAGGCCAGCAGGACCACCAGGAAGCAGAGGGGTAGGGTATTCCACATAGAAAGTTCTAAATGGGGTGGATCCTGGGATCCTGATAGAGAGTGGCAGGAGCTGTGACACTGTGGCAAGGCTGGAGTTTTAAATGTTCTGTTGACAAAGAAGACTGTAGAGACAGAAATAAGGACTCAATCCCTGGACCTGCCACCTACCTGCTCTGTGAATTTGCCCAACACCCTTAACCTCTGTGTTTGCCCTCTGTGAGTGAGCACTATTGTCTCAGCAACATCTCCCTACCAGGATCATGGTGACAAATGATAGTATAATGATTATCTCCAATTATCACTGCATATGGGTTGTAATCATGAAGTGTCCTTTTTTTCATTGTTCCTTCCACTTCTTTAAGTTTATTCTGTTAAATTTGTTCTCCTCTGCTCCTGGATCAAATTTAGGACAAGTCTCGTGAGTTTGGTGGTCCTTTGCAGGTAATAAAAGCAGTCTCGGCTCAGTAATTCATATTTTCAGTTCACTTAAAAATTAAACTTTACACTTCAACCACAGTTTTGACAAAGTAATTTTATTCTTGTTGAATCTAATAATAAAAAATTAAGACATAATTGACACATTGTGGAAATTAGCTGAGAAGAAGCATAATAAAACTTTCTGTGATGATGGAAATATTCTATATCTTGATATAGTTTTGGGTTACAGAAGTATATATATTTCTTAAGACTCTTTGAATGGTATGTTTAAGATTTTCACACTTTACTAAATATAAATTTTACCTCAAAAAAGAACCACAAACAGATGTTGAAACTAATTAAAGATATGCATACTGAACTGTCTAGGGGTAAAGTGTACTAATGTCTGCAACTTACTCTAACTGTATCAAAAAATAATTTGGATCAGTGAATGAATGAGTAGATAAATGATAAAACAAATATAACAGAATATCAATAGTAGAACCTAAGTGGTGGGCACATGAGGGTTCACTGTGCAATTCTTTCAGCATTTCTGTATGTTTTAAAATCTGCATATTAACTCTAGGGAGAAATTAAGGCTTGCACTTCTATGTTTGTATTGCTTTTTGTCTTTTATAATACAATTTTATGGTATATTACAAAAGTATTGGTCTGTAAAAGCTTGAGGAAAAAACCTGGTTCTCTGCCACAGATGGTTTGAGAGATAGTTCTAGAACCCACCAGGAAAGCCTAAAGCGCAAAGTCTCCATGGTGTGCTGTGCAGCCCAGGGGCCTTTGGGCAACCTTTTGACCTAACAGCTGACATTAAAACACTCTGTGAAAGATCAGTGTGGGTTGGGGCCTCTTTCTCCACTGGCCTCAGGAAGAAAGGGAGATGAATGGGGGAGAGGGGCATAGGTTACTGAAGTGGATAGGGCTCTGCCATGATCACAGGTGAAATTCCAGGGACCCTTCTAACAGGCCTAACAGTGGTTCCCAAATTTGACTGCACATCAAAATCACCTCAGATTCAAGAAATATAAAACGTAAGGAAACATGACACCACCAAAGGAATATCATAGTTTTTCATCAGGCCAAAGGAAATGGAGATCCATAATGTGCCTGACAAAGAATTCAACATAGCTGTTTAAGAAAGCTCAGTGAGCTACAAGAAAACATAAAAAGAAAATTCAACGATATCAGAAAAATAATATATGAACACAATGCAGAGAGATAGAAATCATAAAAGAGAACCAAACAGAAATTCTGGAGCTGAAGAATACAAAGATAAAATAAAATATTCGATAGAGAGCCTCAATGACAGGCTAAATTAAACAGAAAAAAGAATCTGTGACATAAATACAGTACCTATGAAATTGTTCAGTCAGACCAAAGAAAAAAGAATAAAAAATAGTGAAGAAAGCCTACATAAAATAAACAATGGGATCCCATTAAGAGTCTACATGTGATTAGAGTTCCAGGAGAAGAAAGAGAAAGAGGAAGACAATTGTTTAAAGAAATAATAACTGAGAACTTCCCAAATCTGAGATTTGGACATTCAAGTCTATGAAGCTAATAGGTCACACCAAAATTTTAACTTAAAACAATCTTTTCCAAGACACATTATAATAAAACTGTCTAAAATCAATGACAAAAACATAATTTTAAAGCAACAAGAAAAAAGGTCTCACATCCAAGGAAACCTCCATAAGGCTATTACTGGGTTTTTCAGCAGAAACTTTGAAGACAAGAGGGAGTGGGATGACATGAAGTGCTAACAGAAAAAACCCCCTGCCAACCAAGAATACTTTACCCAGCACAGATGTCCTTCAGAAAGGAATCTAAGATATTTCCCCAAATAAAACCTGAAGGACTTCAAGACCCCTAGACCTGCCTTATA
>VMDR010020651.1:0-17413 GCA_007922815.1 Macrotus californicus | reverse complement strand
CAAGCAAATTTATGCTCAAATTCTCTCTGATTACTGCAATTTTTCAACCTGCCCTTTCAAATTGGAGATGAAATGAAGAAATCAGATATAAAGTGATGAAGACTACGTAGAGATATCATAGAGCTGGTCTGCACTGAGTGAGTGTTGAGATGCTCAGCCGTTTACAAATTGGCTGTTTGAAAGCTAGAACCCATGCTCACATATGTGCAGGTCCCTGGAGAGTGGGCTCCAAAACTTATTCAGTTCAATTACCAAGGAGTCTGAGGGGGCTAATTATGCCCTCCTCATGGAAGTCTCACCCTGATAGGAAGCAGCAGCACCTCCAACATAGACGAGACAGCTTGGCAGGCAGTCAGTGGAGGGAGGCAGTAAAGGGGCGAAGAGGCAGTTCTTTGTGGAAGCTGAAGAAAATAGAAAAAAAAAAGAGATATCATAGAGCTTAAGCCCCTTCTTATCTTATTCAGCCAGATTTTGAACAAGTAACTGAGATAAAATGGGGAGTCATTGGAACTAGCACTCACACACTAACTACTTCATCGCAGTTGAGGATTTAGTGGAAAATCCACCTGCCTCCTTAAATTACCTGCACTGATATTGCTCCATCTTATATATTTCAAAGACAGGAGAGACACACAGAACTGACCTGCTAGTCGTTTTATTGTGATGAATATTGTCTTTTTTTGAAGAGCAGAGAGAAGTAATTTGTATGGATTGTGGCTTCCTGACTCCTGATTACATGACACAGAAAGCTGTCTGTGTGGAAAATTGATTTCAAAGCAGTCGGTGGCTGTATCTAACATAAATTTGATGAGTAAAATGAAAAAAGGCTCTGACTATGTCAAAGTACATTTTTAAAAAATTGCCAGCACGAAGACCTGGGTAAAACTTCATTTTGATCTGCTCAACACAAAGACTGGCACCTTAGCCATTGTCCTTTCATCAATTAGCCTCATTCTCTGGTTCACAAACTGGGGACAGGTCATGTCAAGGAGTGAGAATTGCCTCCAAGTTCAAGTTCAGTTTAGCCTTTATTGAAGGTCTACTATATTCTAGGAACTCTGCTATACCAGAGGACATAAATGCATCAATTTATTCATTTAAAAATATTTATTGAGCATAGCTATGGACCTGGATCTGGGGATACAGTCATGAATAAGACAAAAATCCCTTTGGAGCTGAGATTCATTCTAATGAGAGAGTCCATCTATAATAGTGTACAGGCATGTTAATGACACAATTTGGGGCATGGTCCTCATCCTCTAGAATCTGGTAGCCTAATAGGGGAAGTGAACACATATCAGAATAGGGAAAACCAGCTGGAAATGGAAGGAGCCAGAAGGCCAGGAGTCTGTGGTCAGGAGCCATTTCGAATTCACCTTGGCTAATAAATCTCTCTCCTTTGTTTTTTGGACTATCTATTTGCCATGCAGTGACATTGATTATATAAGCATTTACAGTCTCTTTCTGTGATCTGTGTATAATTGTATAGTCTAAGTAAAAATTCTTACTATTTCTACACTTTACTGTTGAATATTACATAGAAATATAAGGAAACAAACAAAGTCTTGACATGAAGATGTCCAGGGAGCCCTCATTCCTCTAGAGACTTTTCCAGGGCTAATAGGTTGATGCTACTTATTCCAAGATGCTAGAAACCCCAAAGTAAAGGTAAAATGACCCGATAAGCATTTGAGTCCAAACACCTCAACATCAGGGCCACACTTGCAGACCTGCTCTTTCCACCTCTCCAGATAAAGTTATTCTTGCCCCTAGCCAACCAATTCTACCTGTAACTCCTCTTCTTTTCTGGGAGAGAATGGGGAAGGATACATTGTGAAGGAGACATGAGAGTTTATGTGCTTGTTTAAGCATTAGTCAAAGCTGAGTCCTTCCAGCTAAGCCAGAGACCTTTCGTTGCCTCCTCCACAAGGCCATGTGTGTCTTGAGGTCAGTAAAGATTCCTCATGGTCTACAGATCAACCTGGTCACCATCCTCTCTGATTTTCCCTGGAAGGTCAGTGGGGCAGGAGGTCCCAGCACACTAGTCCTTAACTCCACCTCCCACCTCACCTAAAAAAAAAAGTTGAGGGGAGAAAAGTGTAAAAGGAATTCTGCAAAAAACTTACTAACAAAATCCTAAAAGCATGTTTTACCTAATGAATAACAGATGGTTTGGTTTCTGTGTCATGTTCTTTCTCTTGTACTCTCTCTGTGATTTTCTGAATAAATGCTCAGTCAGTTTATTAACTGTGGCACCAACTATGTTTTTAAATAATTTTAAATTAAATTTCATGAGTGTGCCTTCTGCACACATATTCTTCACTATGTGCTCCCTAATAGAGGGAAGACTGATTGTAAGTGCACCAACGGCCTCAGTGAGCAGAAGGCTGGTCCAGGCTGTGGCCCAACAGTAGACCCTCTCATAGCCTTCTCTTCCCAGGTGACGTGGCCAGGTGGATGGAATGTGATGTTGTGGATCCAGAGGTAGGGTTTGGTTTTTTTTGGTTATTGTGAAAATTGTTCCTCAGGGGGAAAATAGCAAAATATTTTTCAAGATGCTATTCTGAAAAAGAAAGCAGATATTTTTAAGTGAGCAACTATGAACTAGTAACAAAATTAAACGTGGAGTTTCAATATAGATCTCAAGGTGCTATGACAGAGATGTACCTGGAGCAGCAGGTACCATCTCCTCTAAGGGTTGGTGGACAAAGCCAGTTTGTATTTGGGCTATTGAGGATGAAGTTACGAAAGTAGCCTAATTAAGGAAGAAAGTATGAAGCTGGGCTGGTGTAGTGATTAATAGCAATTTGATACACTATAAACTTTTGGGACTTCTTTTATTAACTTAGACTTATTTTATTTATTCATTTGGCATATATTTTTAATATCTATTCTTTGCTAGGGACTATGCTGGCAAGTAGAGTGACGAACAAAGGAAGCTCTGTACCCCTTAGCTTTCGATATACAAACTAAGTTTAATGAAGGCATCTTCTGATTAGTTACAGCAGAAGAAGACATGTCACCAGCCATCTGCAAATAGCAGTGCCGAGGACAGCAGGCAGAGCAGAGCCCTGCCTCCCTCTAAAATGACACCCCCCTCTGCCTTCTGCATTCTGGATCCTCTTGTGCTTGTGCTCCTGTTAAGGTAGACAGGTCCAGGAAAATGCAGTGACATTCAAGGGGAGGGACTAGCAGCCAGGTTGAGCCCTGTCTTAAATAATTATGCTTGAACTGTAGAGGGTGGAAAATCCCTGGGTTATGTGCAATCACCAAGAAACTCATTACAGATATTAACCAGCAATAGTGTTGAGGAATCATGCACTGTGGCCCATACAGTAAACTAACAAAGCTTTATAATTTATAATGTTACCTGTGATAGTAAAAAGTCACAAATGTCTGAGAAGTTGAATCACAATCCAGTTTACAAATGAGTACAAAAAAGCTTTTCCCAATTGGCCATTTGTTAATGGAAATGCCAAGCCAAGACTTCTATCATACCCTCAGGTTCTATCCACCATGAAGTGCTACTCCCTTGAATATTAGTAAATTACTTTGAAATACAACTATTTGCTTTACTTAAGTTTCCCATAGTGTCTGAACAGTGAGAATTTCTTACTGGTAGACTGAATATCTCTTGAGAAATTCTGTGAATGACGGTATGAGAACAATTCTGCTGAGGTAGAAATTAGATTTCAGTGGTTGTGTTCAAGATTACCACTTCATTCTTTCCTGAGAAGTGAGAAAGCATGAAACAAAGTGACAGCGTAATTATTGTCAGCCCTCGCCATTTGTTTGGGCTACAGGAATATTTGCCAAGTATAAATTTAACATAGTGGGATTCACTTTTCTTTTGAAATGAAAACTTCTCTTTGAGGACAAAATGCTGAGATTCTTGACTGAGAGTAAGTTGATTTTCTTCACAGGCCTAGCTACTTGGTTAAATCAATTAGGAACTGGGAAGGTCCCAAGGTGAATAAAACATAATTTGCAAAAATGCCAACCATGGCATGTTCCTAATTCCGAAAGTGATGCTGTCATCCGCCTTATCTATGCAGCACCCCTGTGTGTAGGGTGTGTACAGCCCTCTGCTTGTCATTCAATACATTCATTTTCTCATATGAGCCTCACAGTAATCCTGCCAGAGGGGTATGGTGACATGCCTGTGGTCATAGTCAGTAAGAGAGCTTGGATGACACCAGCGACTGTATGGCTACAAACCTTCAATACTTGTGGTTTTAAAATCTGTCCTTCAGAGGTGTCTTGGGACACTGAAGCGTCAAATAGGGACAGGGTCAGGGCTATTCACCTGCTTTTTGCAGAGCATCCACTATCTTTATCTTTTGTATATATGGTGGGATTCCTCAGGTTTAGCACTCATAAAATGTACAGCATAACTCACAAGGAAATGCACAAGGAAAATGAAATTTCTTTATTTGGTCTATATTTAATTGAGTCTCCATTAACAGGCCTCATCTGATGGCAAGCAGAGAAGAGAGAGTTAAATAAGTGTCTAGAAGGGTTTAAGTTTAGTTCAATCTAAACAATTTAGTGTGTGTTTTAAAAAAGGTGAGGTGGTTCAGAGAGCTGCCTTGGCCCCTCTTTCCATCCTCAGAGGACCTCCGGGTGTGTCAGGAGAGGGTGTATGACTCCTGTCCGCATCCAGTGCCATACTCCCTGGTGGCTGAAGTAGTAAGCACCCAGATGTTCTCCAGTGCTAAAGCAACTTGGGATTTACTCCTTTAGCTCCAGCATGGTCCTTGCAAAGCTCCCTGGCCAAAATGGCCTTCTTCTCTTGTTACAACTCTTCTGAGGTCTGGCTGCGATTCTCGTTTCTTACTTGTCTAAGCACCCAGCTCTGCAGTCTTTACTGAGTAAGAGACACCTCATCTCCAGGAAGAGGACCCTCTCTGGCTAAACTGGCCCCTTATACCAAATCAGATGACAAGACTTTCCTTGCTGATCTCAACAAATCTACTCTCAGAAAAGTTGTGAGCAGGAGATCTTTTTATACATAAAACTGAAATGATTGCTCTTCCTCAGTCAGTAGATCAGTGACTTGACTGCATCCATAAGTGATGTGAATCAAAAATTGCAGAATGTCAGTACTGCAAAGTAGCTTAAAGGCCACATATGCCCTTCCTCCCGTGTTACAGAATAAAGAACCTGAGGCCCAGAGATCAAAGTTGTTGGCCACGATCATGTTGTGTTATAGTGAAGTAAGAGCCCAAAACCCCTTCAGGTGTGACCTTTAAGTCCCTCCCACCATCCTGCCTATCAGTTATAAACCCCTGTCAAAGTGGCTGAGTCTCGTCCCTAGTGCCTGGGCATGGAAGTAATACAAACATCACACTTACAAAGTTAAACTGTCAGAATAACTGCCATTGTTTGGGCACACACCAGTTTTCTGTGCAATCCTTTGAGTCCAAAGAGATCAGCCACATTTCTCTTTAACTGAGTTGTCTTTAAGTCTCTTATGTATTCGGTAGGCATCTCAGAGGAGGAAATGGAAGTGCACAAAGCAGCTAAAAAAAGATTTTTTTCAGTTCTTTATTTCTACTCACTGTAGCTTCAAAATAATGCCACTGTGAGGGAGCACACTAGAAATATTTCATCAGAAAATATACAATGAGAACATAAAAAAGCTCTTTCATAAGTACTAATGTGTTGCTTAAATATTGCGTCTCTGATTTTCCAACCAGTGAATTATCCAAAATCAAATATAGAAGTGATTATTTTGGGAATGAGATGCCATGAGCAAGAAGAGTGGAATGGGGACTTTAAAAAGACCCCAAATGATTCTAAGAAACAGGAAATTGTTCTAGATTAAAAGTGCCTTTTCCCCTGCAGTGCAGACTACCGGTCCTGAGTTCCTGTAGAAAACAGAGCCTGAGGCAAAAAGTTTATGAGCTGTGTCTTTAAGCAGGAGGGCAAAAAAGGAGGGGGAGCAGGGAAGGGAGGCAGAACTATGGTTAGGATGGGGGAGTTTGAGGAAGCTTGTGTAATTCTGTTTTGTTCTCCAGATGCACACACTTGCCTGGACTACGTGATTCTTCAATGATTTGTGTTGTTTCCAAGGCCATGGAGTCAGAAATCTCTAATTTCATGTCTGTCACAGTTCAGAGTCTACCTCACTGGGCATCAGGAAAATCTCGTTTCTCCTGGGTTGAGTTACCTGCCTTTCCAGGAAGCTCTAGGAGAAGTGACCTGCTCCAGTGATAAAGAGGTATGAGGATCCCTCACTAGGGGCTGTTATGGGTTGTATTGTGCCTCTCTCAAATGTTGAAGTCCAAACCCACAGTGCCTCAGAACCTAACCTCATTGGAAAACAAGGTTGCTATGGATGTGATTAGTTCAGATGACATCGTACTGAGTAAAGTGGGCCCCTAGTCCAATATGATTGGTGTCTTTATGAAAAGGGGAAATTTGGACACAGACATACATAGAGAGAAACAATATGAAAAGACACAGGAGAAAAACATCCAGAAGCTAAGGAATAGGTGCCCGAGCCTGGTGGAACTAGGAGAGATGCATGGAACAGACTCTTCCTCACAACCCTCAAAATGATCCAAACCTGCTGACACCTTTGATCTTAGACTTCTAGCCTCCAGAACAGTAAGATAATACGCATCTGCTGTGTAAGCCCCCTAGTTTGTGGTACTTAGTTACTTGAGGAAATTAATATAGGGAACTTCCCATTTCCTGCTTCTATCCCCCAGCACCTTTCTCCCAGCCTTTGCCCAATCTTCCCGTTTAAAACTGGGATGTCTGCAAAGAGCTTCATTTGAACTATAGTAAGGTTTTGCTCCTCTCCCAGAAATTTTATATGTTATTTTGAAATGTAAACTTTTGTCCCATGTTTTGGGAACCAATAAAGCATGGGAGTCAAAGCATAGATTTGGCAGTCAGATAGAACAGCATTTAATCCCTCACTCCCTGTATGACTTTGGTAAAGAACCATGAACTTCTTGTCTGTTGCATGGGGCAATAATGTTCCTCACTTTGTAGGAGTAAGTAAGTTTGTAAAAGTAAAGCACTTAGCACAATTCCTAATACATAAACACCTCAATTAATGAGAGCTAGTAATAATAATAGCTGTTATAGGAGCTTTAGGCATCGAGGAGCAAGGTCAGGAGTGTGTTCATAGAGTCTTGGGCTCTCTGGAATTAGAGTAGGTTGCTTGGTCAGTTATGTAACTCTAGAGTCACATGTGTAGTCACCACTAAGCCAGATAACTACATGACACCTATGTGCCTGGGAGAGCCTAAGTAAAGATAAAATTTTAACATTGTAAATAAAGGGTTTTAGCCCTGGCTGGTGTGGCTCGGTGGCTTGAGCGCAGGCCTGTGAACCAAAGAGTCACAGGGTTGATTCTCAGTCAGGGCACATGCCTGGGTTGCAGGCCAGGTCCCCAGTGGGGGGCCAGTGAGAGGCAACCACACATTGATGTTTCTCTTCCTCTCTTTGTCCTTCCCTTCCTCTCTCTCTGAAAATAAATAAATAAAATCTTTTAAAAAGAAAAGGAAAATAAAGGGTTTTATAAGCCACAAAATGTAAGTAATACTCAAGAATCAGGTAATGTCTCCTGCATCTTCCAGAAGGCAGGAGGAAGTAGCAGAAAATATAGGTCAGGTGTTTGGAGTTGGTGATACCCAACAGTGAGGACATAGCCTTCCTTCAAATTACCCTGCTGACTCTGTGCCAGCATCTTAGTCTCTGAGTTTTAGGTTCCTTAACTATATGGTATCATGGAGCCTGGTATGGTTATTCATAAATATACTCTGCCCCTCTTTGGGGGATGTTTATAATTCTCCACCCCAATGATATCAAATTTGTCCCTATGACTTTCTTTGACCAATAAAAAGTCAGTGGACTGGATGGCCATGCTCTTGGGCCTTTTCTCACCTCTGTTATCATGAAAGCACATGTTGGAGTAGAGTTGCTGCTTGCCTGGTCCTGAGTGTCAATGATAAGAAGTTCATCTTCATGTTCTAAGATGGGTATGGATTGTAAGCAATGAACTAACTTTGCTGCTTTAAGACACTGAGAATTAGGGTTCCTGGTTTCCACAGTGCAACCTTGCTCAACAGGATTGATGCAGATGGGGGTCAAACATCTTCATCATGGAGCTTTGACAAAGAACTTGGCAAATACACAGTTCCACAATTATAGGACAATACTTTAGGAAAAAGAAAGAAACCTTAATTTCCATGACTTATTTTCTACTCCTACCACCCAAATTAAGTGTGATTAATAACTAAATGTTAGTGGAGGGAAAAAAAACCCCAACCATCCAAACTTCTTTATCTCCAAATAGACAGGAAAGGAGTAGATATGAAGCAAAATTATTCACAACTGATGTAAAATGAAGCATTTTGGGAGCTGTTTAAATCAGGCTGCCCTCCTACCTGCTATCACAAGTCTCTAACTTTCATGTTGCCTTTTGTGCTTGTTTCAAATGTCTGAAAGGACAAAAAGTCATGTTTCTCTTTATATTTGAAAGGAAATCCATCAAATATGTACATGAAGTCCCAATGTTCTAGGCAAAAGTTAAAAAAGGAAGGAAGGAAGGAAAGGGAAGGAAGTAGGAAGGAGGAAGGAAGGGGGGATGGAGATAAAAGGAAGAAAATACAGAAATGATTATTTAGAAGGTACTCATTGTTACCCACAGAGCTCATAATATGCATTGTTTATTGTGTAAAGAGAGTAATATGGGCATTTTTCATCTATATGGTAAATCCACCAAGGATCCTAGAAAAAAATGGAGAGATTTCCATTTTGTTGTCCTTAATGTAGAAAGTGTTAGCATAAGTCATTAAAAGAAAAAGAAAAATATATATTAACTCCCAAAACACAGTTGGCCTAGTATTTCACGTTTATGTTTATATTTCAATAGTGAATGCCCAAACTCTGGAATTCACCTCAACCAGACTAATGAAATCACACAGAAGACTTCTCCCAGAAGTATCTGATTTCCCCATTCTATGTACCCTGCTAGTTCCTCCCTGCTTCACTCCAGATGAACAATATTAACTCACAGATTTTTTTTCTCCAAGTCCCTGAAAGGGTGGAATTGCTTTTTCTCTTGTGAAAAAATGCCTTCTACTTGGCTTGCACCTTGTTGCAAATGAAATTTCAATTGTTTTAAAACAGAGGCAACATCAAGTCTCCTTTTCTTCCAATTCTTTGTGAGTTATAGATTCAAATTAAAAGGAAATAAATGATGATAACATCAAACAGGAAGACTTCTATCAGGAAAACTGAGCTGGAGGGGCCTAGGGTGAAAAAGCTGAAGAAGTCATAGCTCAGAGATGATCTGTTTTAGGACATCAGTCGGTCCTGACCAGAAATGTGCCACTTTCGGGAGGTGTGGGACTTTATTGATTTGAGTGTCTGAATCACTGTACCGTCACTATGTCACTATGGAGACAGTAAATAGATCAGTGGTTGCCAGGGATTAGGGAGGAGAGAGAATTAAATAGGCAGAGTGCAGGGGATTTTCAGGATAGTATTCTGTGTGGTACTAGAATGATGGACACAGTTTCTCTCAGTGAACTGTAAGGTAAACTATGGATTTGGGGTGATTCTGTTGTGTCAACTGTACTCCTCTAATAGAAGATGATAATAAGGATGGCTATGCATGTGTGGGGGAAGGGTGCACATGGGAACTCTGTACTTTCTGCTCAGTTTTGTAGTGAATATAAAACTGCTCTAAAAAGTAAAGTCCATTTTTAGTTATTTTAAAAAATACTTTATTTATTTTATTTTTAGAGAGAAAGGAGGAGAAAGAGAAGGAGAAACATCAATGTATGGTTGCCTCTCTCACGCCTCCTACTGGGGACCTGGCCTGCAACCCAGGCATGTGCCCTGACTGGGAATCAAACCGGCAACCCTTTGGTTTGCAGGCTGGTGCTCAATCCACTGAGCCACACCAGCCAGAGCTGAAGTCTAGTTTTAAAAGTTCCATCTTAATGAGCTCCCTTTGAGCAATCTTTGCATCCAAGAACTAGGTTCCCCAGCTTTCAAATATTCTTCCCCATTATCTCTATAAGCCTTTGAAATATACTAGAAGCTTCATCCCTAAGATTTCTTCCTTCACTTTTTAAATAGTTAAGTGTCTACTATAAATTAATCATTTTATGATGCTGTAGTAACACTACACTTCATTCATAGATATTTATTTCACTTTGTAAAAACCTAAAATCCATATTAATTTAAAAATAAATGGCCATGTTATACTTGTCAGTGCTTTTTCTTTCTTAGTGATATATAAAATAATGATGCATAGTCAACATCTTAGATTTCACAGAATAGGTAAAGTGATAAAGAAACAAAAAACATGTGCACCTTCAGCCCAATAAGGAAGACAAATTTAACTGAATAATCATGCAAATAAAGTTAAAATTATAACTGTGATGAGTGCTTCAAATGGATGGTACATGGAGCTTTGAGAGGATGGTTTCTGGAGGAAGAGGTAGTGGCCTGAGAACTACAGGAATAGTAAGAATTAACTAAATAAAAAAGAAGAGAATAATTAGTCCAGGTGGAGGGAATGGCATGTACAAAAGGCCAAGAAGAAAAGAGAATTTGAAGAGTAGAAAACAACATGAGGGAGTTCATGGGGCAAGGGAGAGTGTGAGGTGAGCCTGGGAAGGTAAGGAAGTTTTCTTGGAAGCACCCAAGTGAAAATGCCAAATAAATGGTGAATTCTTTGCAGGCCAGGAACTCAAAGGGGATTTCTGGGATGAAGATAGAAACTGCTCAGTCATTTGAATCAAGGTAGTCATAAAAGCCATGGGTAGGGATGACATTACCAAGAGATGTGATTCTAAACTTGGGCTGCACTTTAGAATCCTCTGAGAGGCTTTTTAAAATCCCAAATGGCTGGGTTGCTCTCAAAACCAATTACATAAAAATCTCTTGGAGGGGGATGTCCCCAGAATCAATATGATTCTTAATACACCCCATATGATTTTCCAGGTGCAGTCATGTTTGAGTACCACCAGCCTAGGTTGTAAGTACAGAGCAGGAAAGGGGGAGGGGCCTGGGATGAGAAGTTGAGTGTTGTGATACTAGTGATAGAGGAGGAAATTACAAAGGAGACAAAGAAGGAATGGCTAGGTGATCCAGGGAAAATCAAGGGAAAGTAAAGCCACAAAAGTCAAGTGGGAAAGGAACAAGTTGTCAGCAGTGCTGAATGATGCTAAGAGTTAGAGAGATAAGGACTGAAAACATCCTTGGAGCTAATTACAGACAGGTCATTGGTGACCTTTATGGGAGCTGTTTGTTGGTATGATGGAGTTGGAAGCCAGATAATATTGAGGCTAGAGATGGCAGTGAGAATACCAAGTACCAGGGACTCTTTTTTTGGCAAGTGAAAGTAGATTGAGATCATGGGGATAGAAACAGTTTTATTTTGCTTTGGTTAATTAGAACCATCTGACACTGTTGGAAGGTTAAAAGAGAATAGCTTTCATACACAAGTTATAATAATATACATTTTCTGAGAAGCTGGGAGGAATGAAAACCCAAATATAGGTGAAGGGGCTGGATTTTGATAGAAAGAGGGGGTGGCTCCTCTATTGTAATGGGAAGGAATGGGAACAAAGGTGGTTTACGTAGACATATAAGCAGATTTTCAAGTGCAACTATGGGAAAAGAAGGGAGTTCTTGTACAAGGTTTACCTTTCATATAAGGAAGCAGCTCAAATATTTCTTGTTAACCCGTCTTGTGACTTCACTATCTTCAACATGCGGCTTTCAAGGTTGGCAAGGGAAAGGGCAGAGAGAATTGATCACACATGGGAATTTTTATGGATCAGTTCTAGAATCGGCCACCCAACACTTCCAACCATAACCTACTGGCCAGATCTCAGACATAAGTTTACAAGAAAAACAGGGAAATAATCTATCTCTGGCCTAGAAAGAAGAATAAATTGGTCTGGTAAATACCTAGTCAGCTTCTGCCATTCTTTTATCCCATCTAATCTTCAATTTTCAGACTCATCAAGATAGCTAATACTTTAATCATTCTACTTCCTTCTGACAGCCCTCTCCTGGCTCCTCCCCTCCTATTCTTCATGACTTGATACTTGAACTCTTTCAATGCCATTAACTCTTTTATGCACTTGTCATTTTCTTATACATATTTAGAAAAATATAACCACAGAACAATCTAACCACTCTAATTCTCAGTTCCCATAACTAGGTTGCTGGATGTTACTAGGAAAGCACACACACAGACAGGCACAGACACACAAAACAAAGTGGATTGGTGCCACCAACATTTCCTCTATCCCAACAAGCAGGTCTCCAATGTTGCTGGGTAATACTCTTACATATTTCCAATCAGCTCTCTTCCTCTCTACCGACAGTGACTATCAAGTCTCTAATTTCTCTAAACTGCTTTTTATATATTTTCTTACTAAAGTCTCAGTATATAACTTCATTTCAAATATCACAGGGAAAATAAGAGCCAGCATTCCTGACCTAGTGAGAACAGTCAGTAAACTGCTTTTAAAAGATACAAGTGCTCCCCTAAGCAATGAATTTCTTACTACCTTGGTGAAGGGACCATCTTCTGGGTCCTCTCGGGGAACACATAGTTATGCTGTGGGTTTGTGAGCCTTACTGGATAAATCCATTCTAACATTGCTATCTCCCTATGTTGTTGAATTCTTCTCCATTATAGCAAGGAACTTCTAGCAACCTATTTTCATTTAGCATGGCCCACTGTTGTGTCTAGATTTTATGGAACCAAGCAAACAGGTGGAATATATTGAGCCAACATATTGAGTTAGAATGTCTGGTTGGTTCATGCATATTAACAAATTCAGTTTTATTTAGAATTATGTTCCTCTTTCCTTTATCTTGTGGGCTCAGAATTCTTTCCCACTAATCTTTACTAGATTTTGCTGAAATAATTAGCAAATTCTTATAATTGTATTTTGTGTGAAAATAGTCTCCTCCTGTGTTTAATTTTATAATTGGCCCACTGATACATTCTGGGATATGACTCTAGACACCTGGCAGTGTTCAGGGATGTTGGTGCAACTGGGAAACAGGAGAACTGGCTCCTTCCTAGGTCATTACAAATCTTTTAGTAGGGAAAATAGCCTCATTAGACAGGGAGAGAGTGCTGCTTTTCAGAGAAAGAAAGACTCAGGGGAAATTGATGGCTCAGAGGACTCTAAACCTTCTGTGATGGTTAATTTTATGTGTCAGTTTGACTGGGCCATGAGGTGCCCAGATATCTCATTAAACATTACTCTGTGTCTGTGAGAGTGTTTTTGGATAACAGTACATTTGAGTCAGTATACTGGGTAAAACAGATTCCCTTCCCTACTGTGGATGGGCCTCATCCATTATGCTGAAGGACTAAATAGGACAAAAATGCTGAGTAATGGAGAATTCACTTTCTCTGACAGTCTTCAAGCTGAATATTGTTCTTTTCCTGCCTCCGACTTGGACTGGAACTTGCACTACACTACTGGACTCTACTGGGCTTCAGTCCTTCAGACACCAACAGGAACTATGCCATGGGCTTTCCTGGGTTTCCATCTTGCCAACTTCAGATCTTAGCACTTCTCAGCCTCCATAATAACTTGAGCCAATTTCTTATAATAAATCTCTTTCTAAAGAATCCAGACTAATACACCATCCAAATCTCCCCATAGGTCTCCACTTTCTGAGAGCTTACGTCTTTCTGTTACAGGTACTCACTTTCACATAAGGAACCTAGTAAAGTAGTGATAGAGATGGTTTTATAATTCAGGAATCTGTAGGATTAAACTTGATGTTTGGTTTAAGTCTTCTAGCCTTGGATAAATTATACTTTGGTAACTCCTGATTTTCAGCCTGAACCTGAATTAGAAATTTGAGCTTGACATTTACCCACTTTAGGTGTCAAGTTTGAACAAAAGCAATCATCCTGACCTGTAGAACCTTTTATCAAGGTGTTTTTTGTTGTTTTTTTTTGTCAGATTGTATAGTAGCTGCCACCTGGTCCTGCCAAGCCTTGCCATCAATTAGCCCTCCATTTCAGATGACCACAGTTGATAATTTAATGAACTTTTTTGCCATGCTCCGTCATGTTTACTCAAGTCCCACTACCTAATACATGCAGTATGTATACATACATTCAGTATACTGCCTGTGGCCCTAAACAGAGCAGGTAATGGACGCCATGTTCCCCCATGTCATTTTGTAGAAACTCTCTTGGTGCTGATTTGTGTATAGGTCCAGTTCCTTTGACATCAAATTAAAGAGGACCCTAACTTTTCCAATAGTATCTTCTTCAATGATGATCATTCTGGACAGAGAATAGAGAATGGACAATACCTGATTTTTTGTTCTTGCCACCCAGTCTCCACCCTGATATCAGATGGGACTGTGATTTGGGAAGGTGGTCAATAGGAGGGCAGAGAGGTGGCTCAGAGGGGACAAGGGACTTATCACCTCCCACAGTAAAGTTAGTAAAGTTAGCAAAGAAGGGGAATTTTCCTGTGAGGAAGGACAGTTAGGTCTCAGTGCTGCCCTGGGGAATGCTCTCAAGCTAGCCTAGAATCCTAGTGGCCCAGATCCAAGAAAATAAGGCTGATCACCCCTCCAGAGGACACCCTACTCCTGCTCATGAGAATATGCCTAATTTCATGGCTCATCAAAAAAAAATAGTACCCCCATATTAAACCACAAAGGACTAACACATAACAGAGAACTTCTCTTAAGGAGGAAAAGAAAACATGGGGAATGGCTGGAGGAACCTATTCTTCCTTGCAAACATCTTTTGTAGTACTCCTTGATCTCTTGAGATTTTTAGCCTACAATACCTGTTGTTCAATAACCTGCTCTCACCTAGATATACCTGGGGACAAAGTTATGAAGTAGAGGTAGGAGTCTATCAAATAGTATGACTGCCCCCTGAGGACAGACTGTAGAGGTCCCATGTGTTTTAAAGCACATGGACAGCTCACATTCTCATGTGGAAGCTACTTTGAATCTTCCATTCTGTGTGGCTGTCGAGATAACAAGGGCAATTTGGCCACACAGCCTCCAGCAGAGAGAGCAGCATTTGCCATTTTGTCTTACATCTTTGTAGACTCACTGGTTACCCTCTCCATCTCGACTCCCCCAACTTCACACTCCCATTTGGAGACTCTCAACATCCCAACCTCTTTGGAATGTTCCTTAGCTTAGCTGTTTTGCATTCATTGTCTTATTTTGATTTTCAATCTTTACAATAGTTCTGAGAGGTGGCCAGGGGAATGTACAATGATTTCTGCTACACAGGTGGGAAAACACAGCTCAGAGATATTTATTCTGTTCCCGAAAGTCACAGTTAGTAACTGGTGGACATGTCAAATCACCTTCCCCTTAGTACTCCAGAACTCTATAAAAGTGACAGTCCCTGGATATTGTTGCCACAATTGTATAATACAACCTTTTAGCGCTACAAAAGCTTTGAGATTACTTGTCCTATATTTAATAATAAAGAAACAGGTATTGAGAAAGAGTTTAGCAGAGTGGTAGTTACAGGTCCAGACTTAGACCCAGGGCTCCAGATGCCCAGCCCAGAGTTCTTCTTTCTCTCCTCACATTGTCTGCACTTTGGAGCCCTTTATTTCTGAACTCACTCTCCTTTGCTGGTGGAAAGCAATTAAGTTTATGAGAAGCAACTCCTGATTTTGAAGCCCTTCAATTTAAAGCCACAGGAAGAAAACAATTAAATTGAATTCACAGCCTTCAAAATACTGATATACACCAGGGCTTCTTTTTTTCTTTTCTCCAGTGTGTTTATGAAGAGAATTAATCATGAACACTTTCACCTTAGCAACCCACGTAGCTGGAGCTGGAATGAAACATTTTGTGCAGCAAGAATCATTAAATATTCAAAAAGAGGCTAATGGACTAAAACTATTTCATGTAAATGCAGAGAATATTTCCTCCATGAAGATCACAGATCCTATTATTGTATAAGTGCTTGGGGCATTCATCCTGGCTACCCAGACAGCAGAAACTATATCTGAAGCAGAGTTTATGAGCCAATGACTAAATTCTACACTTAGGATTTAAGAATATTTGTGAGAAGTCACACTCACTGGTCAATTGAGCTTCTTGACCTTATGTTCTATTTTAAAATGTCTGACCCTCTCTCCTTCTCTTGATATAAGCACCTGCTATTTTCTTGAAGCATATTGCATTGAATATCCAGCTAGGTTTAATCCAGAGGAGACCTGTTCTTCTCTGGCATTGCTTCTTTGACAGACACAGAATATCCAAAAAGCTTCAGATTCTACTTATAGACAGTAAATGGTCACAGAAGGGTGGAGCACAGGGGATGGAAATACAGCTTTTTATATGTTATGTCATTGGATTCTTTCAACAGTCTCAGAGAATAGGTAATGTCTCCATTTTACAAATGGGGAAACAGTGACTTAGAGGAATTCAGTGGTTTGCAAAAGGTCAAAAAACTAAATAAAGGGGGCAAAACTAGGTTTAAATTCCAAGACTCTATTCACCATGTGACACTAGCTAAAATCTTCATTTACTGTTTAGAAGTAAAATGATTTGACCTTTTCTAAATGGTGACTGGCATGTTCTGGAGATCAACTGAGGGTGTGAAATAATTTAAGAGAAACATGACTGGACTCTATCTCAGAGCCTAAGATCCCAGCCAAACCTGGTGCCACTACACCCACTGACCCATGGACTGGAAGATGGGGTGAGGGCCTGGCTCGCAGACTCAGCCCTGCAAATCTGCTCCCTGGATCAGAGAACCAACTCCAAACCCCTACCTTCAGTGTTAATGACTAGAATTTCATGATTTTCTGCAAATACTTTCTGTGTATTCTCTCCCCTGTGTCAAAGTGCCCTTTCTCTCTTGCTGAGAATGCTTTGCCTCCAGGTTTCTGCATGTACCACTTCCCCCTTTTCAAGGTTAAGTTCCAGTTTCCTCTTTTTGGGAATGATTTCCCCTATTATCTTAGCCTTCACTGATGGCTATTTTCTCAGAACAGTAGTAGATGACTACTTTGTACCAACTTAATCCTCACATAGACCTTGACACTGTCTAAGCAAGATTAAGAAACAGATTACCAATGACATATTTCACAGATACAGAACAAACATTTCAAAAATTTATATGGAACCATACACAACCCATACAGCCACAACAATTTTGAGGAAGAAGAACTTAGTAGGAAGGACCACATTACCTGACATCAAACTATATTACAAGGCCACTGCAATCAAAACAGTCTGGTATTGGTATAAGAACAGACATATAGATCAATGGAACAGAATAGAGAGTCCAGAAAAAAAACATGTCTCTATGGTTAATTAATATTTGACAAAGAGGGCAGGAACATAAAATGGAGTAAAAATAGCTTCTTCAACAAATGGTGTTGGGAGATCTGGA
>VMDR010020650.1:0-17414 GCA_007922815.1 Macrotus californicus | reverse complement strand
GTAAAGTAAAACATCTAGAAAAATTAATGAACTACACATCCAATATTAAGAATCAGCAGAGAATTCAACTTGATTTTTTAATCTAGTCTAAGAACTTGGAGGGGAGAGATTTGATGTTGCTGAACTAAAGACAGATCCATATGCACTGGTCATCAGTTAAATGGTAGAGGAGAGGTGTACACACACTTAAGAAACTTAAGAACCCAACTAACACACGTGGCTGACCAACTGACCACACTGCCTTTATAAGAGGTAAACTGAGGATTTACAAGAACCATGATTTACCATATTAAATCTTGTAATGAAATAACTGCTACAGATATTCTTTTGCTATTTTCCATTAATCTCCAATTTATACCCTTTAAGAAGGTTTTGGAGTGGAGGTTGAACTGACTGGCATAATAGTTTTCCAAATTATGCAGTGTTTCCTTCTTTCTTTACTCTGAGATCAATTAATCATCTATTATAGGAGAAGCATTGTGTTAGGTAGTGGGAATACAAAGATGAGGGAGACATAATTATTGCCCTAAAAGCCTAGAAGGATAGACATTATGTAAATAGAAGTTCCCATAGAGTCTACCGTACTACAGAAGTAAATGTAGGCTATGCAAATTAAGCTATTCAAAGATGTTAGGTAAGGAAAGAGCATCCTCCAGCTTGGCTTTTAGAAAAGAAAGACTCCTCTGACAGCAGCTTAGAGGACAGCACACTAGAGTCTCACCACTGCATGGTGTGAGCATCATCACAATGGCGGTGTGACACGCTACATAATATTTAGAATGTACAGCTGGTGTGACTGTGTGACCAATTAGATTTGATAGGGAGTGGTAAAAAAAATGCAGCTGAGTATAATCTGCAGGTTTCCAGCTTGGTCAACTGTGTGATTGGTGCTGCTTTTCACAAAGAAGGGAGAAAATGAGGAAGAGCTGGTCTGAGTCAGTGAGTTGAGATTGGGTTCGTTAAGGGTAAGATGACTCTGAAAGATTCAAGAAATGGTGCCTTGTAGGACATTAGAAAGACAGCAGGGATGAAGAGATCTAATGGCATTTGCAACACAGGTGTGTGGCTAAGACTGTGAAGAGGGAGTGTAGGGAATCAGGGACAACATCGGAACAGACCTGTGGTTAAGAGTCCATGAATGAACACAGCGAGAACTAGTCAGACAGGAAGAGAACCAGTTACCAGAGAGGGGGAATATCATAAGAGCAGGAGAGGTCTGTCATTTTAAATATTAAGCAGTAAAATTAAAAATGTAATGGGCAATCAGCTTTGTAAATTAGGCTTTTGGTGACCACGTTAAATAATGTGCATTTAAAATACACTTAGTGAACACCGTACCTGCTCTGAGGCACTCCCGACATGAAGCTTACACTCTCAGCAATAAACAATAAACGTGTTAACCAAGTAAAATGCAAATTTGATCTATCCTGTAAGATTAAAATGTTATGACAAAAAATAAATGGGGCAAAAAAGTAGGATGGCAACAGGAGGTGTGAAGGAGGGTGTTCTGGGTAGGTCTCACTGACAGGTGACATTTAAGCACACACTTGAAAGAGATGAGGGTGTGAGCCATGAGGATATCTTGGAAGAGCATTTCAGACAGAGGAAACAGCTCATGGAAAGGCTCTAAACATGCCTGGCATATTTAAGAAGTGGTAAGGAAGCCAGAATGGCTGGTGTGGTGCCAGCAAGGAAAAAGCAATAGATGAGTTCAAAGGTTTCAGACCATCTAAGGCCTTGTGTGTTAGTGTAAAGACTCTGACTTTCACTTTATGTAAAATGGCAAGCCATTGGAGGATTTCAAGCAGAGGAATGGCATGAGCTGATTCTTGTTTTAAGAGTTTACTCTGGCATATAGACTTTGGGGGAGGGGGCGATGGGCGCAAAGGTGGAAAGAAGGACATCAGTCAGTGAGAGACACTGGTGATCAGAGCAGGCAACAAAGGTGGTGAGGAGTGAGTGGCTTCTAGACATCTTCTCAAGATGCCAGAGGGATTTTCTGATGGGTCAGAGGAGGGTGTGAGAGAAAAAGAGGAGTCAATGTCCTTGGCCTGAGGGACCGGGGCAATGGATATGCCATCACTTGAGTTGGAGAGAATGTGGGAAGAACAAGTGAGAGGGGCAGAAACATTGATGGACAAGCTATTAAATATCCTAGCGGAGATGGTCACTAAGCAGTTGGGCACATAAATATAGATCCAGAGGAGAGATCTGGACTAGGGCTATAATGTAAAAACTGCAGTCATGAGCAAAGAGGAAAAAGGACTCATGGACATGGGCAATGATGTGGTGATTGCAGGGGGAAGGGGGTAAAAGGGGGTTCAGTGGTAATGGGAAAAATACAATAAAAATTTAAAAACAAAACAACAACAAAAACAACCTGCAGTCAAATCCATGGTATTTAAAGCCATAAGACAGGGGAGCTCATCAAGGACGTGAGTGTGGAAGAGAAGAGGACTAAGGACTGAGCTGTGAGGGCCTCCAAAGACAGGGATTGGGGGGAAGAAGGGGAACCAACTAAAGCACTTGGAGAAGGTAGTCAATAAGGTAGGAAAAACCAAGTGAGTGTGGTATCCTTAAATGAAGTAAAGAAAATGTACCACAAAGAGATGGCAATCAACCCTGTCAAATATTTCCACTAAGTCGAGCAGGCTGAGGAATGAGAGTTGGCCACAGGATCTAATGATGTCATTCGGTAAAGTGTGAGAGGCAACCCCTGTTCAGGTGAGTTTAAAAAGGAAATTTGGAATTGTGTTTTGTTGCAAAGAGGAGCAAAGAAACGATTATTTGGCAGAGTAAGTGGGGACAAGAGAAGTAATTTTGGTACTTCTGATAAAGATGGGAGATGGGTACGGATCTGATTGTAGTGAGTTGAAGAGCATTTGAAATTTAAAGAAATAGAGGCAAAGAAAATCAATGATTGTTTCAGAAAGCATGGTCAAAAGCGATGGTGTGAAAGAAGATATTAGCCAAAGGATTACACAGGGCAGAGGAAATGTTAGCTTCCTGTCTTTTAAAGGTGGTGTTAGAATTTTGAACATGTGTCTGTGCTCAAAAGGGCCTCAGATGATCAGGAAAACATGTTGAAGTATGGTTCCTGAGAAGGCAGAAAGGTACAAGGCACAGGTGGGCAGCTTGGCCTGGGACAAATGGCGTGTAGCCCTTGAATCAGATGGATGACAGTGATGGTACAGACGGAGGTAGATGAGATGTGGGGAACTGAATGATGAGGGAGATTTTGCTGGCTGGTTTCCTTCTTTCTTCCCTTCTTTCTTTCTTCCTTTTCTAGATTTTACTTATTTATTTTTGAGAGCGAGAAAGAGAGGGAGAGAAACATTGATGTGTGAGAGATACATCCATGGGTTGCCTCTTGCACATCCTCTGGGGACCTGGCCCACAACCCAGGCATGTGTCCTGACTGGGAATCGAACCAGCGACCTTCTGATTTGCAAGCCAGCACTCAATCCACTGAGCCACATCAGCCAGGGCTGGTTTCTATTTTCTTTGCAGAGTAGAATAAGGTCATCTCCTGAAGGTAAGGAGAGGGACAGCAGAGAGGTAGGAAGGAAATAGAGACAAAGGGCATAGATAAAATTTGGGGTGGTTGTTATATGTCCTCTACTGCCCACTGAACACAATTTGCTTGCTTGCTTTTCTCTACCTAAGCACATAAACGTACACACATACCAACAAAAAATGTAAATATGAAAATAGGTAAAATATACCTAAACACAATTTCTCAAACATCTTGTTAGAATTGCAGCCTCTAATTTTTTTTTTTTTTTAGTTATTATGTAGCATATGCTACAGGTTGGGCAAAACTCTAAGATGGCCCCAAATGATCTTCACCTTCAGATACTCATGGCCTTGACTAACCCCCTCCCCTTCAGTTTGAGCTGGATCAAGTAGCTTGCTTTCAACAAACAATACAGCAAGTGACGGGATATCACTTCTGAGATTAGGTTATCAGAGGTTGTGACTTCCATCTTGCTCACTCCTTCTTGCTTGCCCTCTCTGATGGAAACCTGCTGCCATGTTGTGCGCTGCCCTATGGACAGGCCACACGACAAGAACTGAGGGAGGAGCCAGCCAACACCCAGCGAAGGACTGGGGCCTTCGGTGGGACAACCTTCGAGGCACTGAATCCTACCAACTCGCACAAGAGGGAGGCTGGAAGCAAATCCTTCCCCAGGTAAGACTTGAGATGACAGTAGCAGTCCTGCGTTGTAGCCTGTGAGAGCCCCTGGGGCAGTGAACCCAGCCAAGCCAGGGTTCCGGCCCTATAAAACTGTTAGATAATAGCTATTTTTAGTATAAATCACTGTGTTTGGGGGGGGGGGGTAATTTGTAATTCAGCAATAGATAACTAATACACTCAAACATTTAAAATCTCTGCTTTTCAAATCTACAGGCCCCTTCAAATAATGAAAAATTACTCCCATCCCCAAGTATTTGCTGTGGCAACAATAAAGTAAATGTACCGTATAGAATAGGCAAGGACAGGGTTGAAAGTGGAAGAAAAGTTTAAAGGAAACATGGAGGAAGAGATGGAGGTATGAGTCAGTAATTTCACCAGAATGGGATAGAAGATAACCCACGGGAACAAAAGAGTGAAGGAGAAAAACAGAGAATTTGGAACAAAGGGAACCTAGACATGGTGTAAGCAAACCCTCCTCGACTCACTGGGGACTAAATGCTGGTTAAAACCCTTGCCAGATATCAGCCAGGACTCCACAGTGCACACGCTGTTTGATTTTGCCCACTGTGAACAGGAAATTATGGGGTACAGGCCAACCGACTGTTCGCAACAGTGCAGTGCCTTTCTGGTGGGATGAAGCCCTGCAGTAAGTTCTTCAGGTTTCACGCCTTTCCCTGCTGAACGAGAGCGACAGTATCACCAGTTTTGGAACTTTAGGAGAATATATAGAACATCTAGTGTAGCTGCACATTCTGTTTATTTATGGTCCCTTTCTATTTCTTATTGAGAGTCTGATCTGAGTAATACAGGTAATGTTTCTTAAATAGATTAAAAGTAATACAGAAATCCAGAGAAACTAAGTGACTAGTTCAATGGAGCCCAGTTCGACTTGAATCAAGAACTGCTTGATTTAATCCTCTATGCTGCCTGTATTCATGCAAGGAAAAAGTCAGAATATTGGCACTGGAATCCTGACTTCATTACGTTTTCAATACCTAGAGGGACCTGATTAGTCTCTAGTGTGAGTGTTACCGTATTTTGCTGTATATAATGCGCACCCACGTTTTTGGACCAAGCTTTCAGGAATAATTCTTTCATTTTAATTTTTAAACTCAATTTTTTATTTACTTATATTTAGAAACAAAACGATTACTGTATTCCAGGGTATTATTTGGCATATGGATACTGTTATTGGTTTCTAGAGTTATATGTTTAATGCATAAGCATGAATAAAAGAATTATAAGCATTGATAGAGATATGAAATTAGTACTACCTATGTATAATGTGCATCCTTATTTTTCCCTCAAGAATTTGGGCCCCAAAAAGTGCGCATTATACACACAAAATACGGTAACTATGTTTGTGATTCAGGTCACAGTTTGTGACATTAGTTATAGGGAATACTGCAGATCGAAAACAGAACTCACGCTCCTGGGAGGAACGCTGCCTCTGTTAGGTTCTTGTTAAGATTATGAGATTCTCTGCGGAGTTTCTGCCAGAAGAAGGAGATCAGTTCAGAACTGCTTCTGCGATAATTAAAACCCAAAATTGAAAGTAATTTACTGAGTTATTAATATGAGCATAAAAACTAAATTAGAATCCTTCTTGACACATTTTAATCTGCCACAAAGATTGTGGTGGGCTTTCCAAGCCAGTTCAAGCCGTTGTGCTCATCACCTTCCCCCATATCTCCAGCTTTTCTAGTTTCTTGTTTTGATATATCATATTTTAAGGGTTTTCATGCTTGCTTTCACCTTATGTCTAATCATTCTCCATATCCTACCAGTTACTTCCCCCAAGCCTCCCCTATCTATGCCCCCTTTTCATTACTTCCTTAACGTTACTGTGGCTCAGCACCCCGTTGCCTATGCCGGGCCTCACTGTGGACTGGATGCATCATCAGGTCTGTGCAGCGCCTTAGCCCCTACCCCCGCCCCCTAACTTCCAGAGACTCACTGACTTCTCCTGTCTACATGGATAGAGTCCATCCATTTAGTGCAACTTGACCCTATTCCACCAGGCACAGGAGATGGTCAAAACTAGGTCAGTCAAACCTTTCCCTAGGACTGACCAAAAAAAAAAGTTAGTTTCTGTGATGGAAAAAAATGTAGGGTTAGACCATGCTTCTCCCATGTTTACCAAAGAAAGTAGGAACACTGCCCTCAAAGAGGGAGTGGGAATCAAATACACAGGTGGAGAAGAGACAAGTTGGAGGCAGAGGTTGGTCATGGCCACCTTCCTCAGTTACATGTTCTGCTCAGCAGGCCTTCCACACTCCAATCCTTTGGTTTCCTTATAATGATTGTTCTTTAAATTCCTTCAGTAATTTAAATAGTCCTAACTAAAAACTCTGCAGGATTCTCCTCATTGTTCTCTCTGCTTCCTATCCCTCCCTATCTCTTCCTATTCTTATCTATCCTGCATGCCACTGACATGCAGGTATGTTTTCAGATTAAGGAATGAAGACTTTTTTCAATAATCAAAAGGAACCAATGTGAATGTGCAGTTACAGGAAGAGGTGACAAGGGGGGAAAGTTAAGTTTTTCACGAGTAAAGGTAACTGTAGTGCAAGAAATAGTTCAAAAAGTTATTAGTGATGAACAAGCGACTGCATCTCTCTAATGCAGGAGCCCACATTTCTGGCTGAGGTCGACCATTCACCTGTGCTCTGAGTTCCAGACTCTTCCAGCCTCTCAGGGACCACAACAGTGAGCAACATTGCCACCTGCTGGGTATTAGAGAAGTTACAGCACTGAATTTTCTATTCAATATTCTCAAACTTCAGGGTTTGAAGCCAGCTTTAAAAATCCTATTTTTTCTTTAGCCAAGCAGAAGCTTTTTAATTGGATGGAATCTCATTTGTTTATTTCCTTTTCCTTTATTTCCCATGCCCTAGGAGATATACCATCAAAACAAAGAGGGGATCGACTGTGTGGGAGAACATATTTGCCAATGATACATTGGACAAGGGTTTGATCTCCAAAATATATGAAAAACTCATACAACTCAACATCAGGAAGACAAACAATCCAATTAAAAATGAGCAAAGTACCTAAACAGACACTTCTCCAAGGAGGACATACAGAGGGCCCAGAGACATATGAAAAGATGCTCAGCATCACTAGCCATCAGAGAGATGCAAATTAAAACCATCATGAGATACCACCTGACATATGTCAGAATGGCCATCATAAACAAATCAACAGACAAGTGTTGGAGAGGATGTGGAGAAAAGGGAACCCTAGTGCACTGTTGGTGGGAATGCAGACTGGTTCAGCCACTGTGGAAAACAGTATGGAATTTCCTCAGAAAACTAAAAATAAAATTGCCTTTTGACCCAGCAATTCCACTGCTGGGATTATACCCTGAAACACCAATCCAAAAGAACCTATGCACCCCAATGTTCATAGCAGCACAATTTACAATAGCCAAGTGCTGGAAGCAGCCTAAGTGCCCATCAGTGCATGAGTGGATCAAAAAACTGTGGTACATTTACACAATGGAATTCTACGCAGCAGAGAGAAAGAAGGAGATCCTACCCTTTGTGACAGCATGGATGGAACTAGACAGCATTATGCTAAGTGAAATAAGCCAGGTGGTGAGGGAGAAATACCATATGATCTCATTTGTAAGGGGAATCCAATGAACAAAATAAACTAACAAGCAAAATAGAAGACTGACAGCAGCCAGAGGGTAAAGGGAAATAATGGTGTAAAGAAGGGGAAGGGACTAGTCAAATAGCATGTGTGGATGACCCATAGACATGGACAATGATGTGGGGATTGACTGTGGGAGCAGGAGGTGGTCTGGGCAGCGGGGGAGGGTGAAGGGGGAAAAATGGGACAACTGTAATAGAATAACAATAATAATAATTAAAAGAATCCTTTTTTTAAAAAAATGTAAATAAATTACAATTGTGTTTAACGATGATTTTTATCTTTTAGGTCATAATGCTATTGCTGAATTATAACTCTGGAAATGCTGCAATTGTAGGAATTGATGTTTTAATTGAGTTATTTACATTTTTACTCTAGTCAGTGTCATTAAATTACCAACATTAAATCAAACAATTATAGACTAGTTAAATGTGTTTTGCAATAGAGGAGGTTAAAAAGACACATTTGATTCTCCATTCAGACTCATTGGAAAATGCACTTAGTTAAATTAAAAGGCATCTTGTCAGAAGTAAAGATATTTCATTGCTGCACTTACTAATGGACGGTCTTCTCTTGAGTAAATTTAGAGTGGATAATCTAAGATTTATAAGTAGCAAAACAATATTTGCATAAAGTTGTCTATTACTTCATCTTAAATAATAAAAGAAAAAAGAAAGATGTACAAGTAATTAAGTAATTTATGATCACTTTAAAACTATAAAACAGACTTTCGGGAAGATGGAGGCGTAGGTAGACCACTGTGCCTCCTTGCACAACAAAAAAAAGGACAACAACAAATGTAAAAACAAAAAACAACCAGAACTGCCAGAAAATTGAACTTTATGGAAGTCCAACAACCAAGGAGTTAAAGAAAAAACATTCATCCAGACCAGTAGGAAGGGCGGAGAGAGGCAACGGGAGCAAGAAGGACTTGAAGCGTGGTGGCAGCTGGAGAATTGGGTGAGGAAGCAGCTGGTGGAGCAGGCGGTCCCTCATTTGTGTGCAGATAATCTGGGAGGAACAACTGGAGAGTGAGACAAACCACCCAACCCAGGGTTCTAGCACAGGGAAATAAAGCCTCAAAACCTCTGACTGAAAAAACCTGTGGGATTGAGGCAATGGGAGAAACTCCCAGCCTCACAGGTGAGTTCATTGGAGAGACCCACAGGGCCCTAGAACATAGATAAACCCACCCACTTGGGAATCAGCACCAGAAGAGCCCATTTGCTCGTGGGTAGTGGAGGAAGTGACTGAAAGCTGGTTCAGAGCTAAGCAAGCAGCATTGTTCCCTCTTGGATCCCTCCCCCACATACAGTGCCACGCCGCAGCAACTGGGGTTGCCCTGCCCTGGTGAATACCTAAGGCTCCGCTCCTTACTATGTAAGAGGAATGCTGAGACAAAAAAAATATGGCCCAAATGAAAGAAAGATCAAAGCTCCAGAAAAAATACAACTAAGCAATGAAGAGATAGCCAACCTATCAGATGCAGAGTTCAAAACACTGGTAATCAAGATGCTCACAGAAATGGTTGAGTATGGTCACAAAATAGAGGAAAAAGTGAAGGCTATGAAAAGTAAAATAAAGAAAAATGTACAGCGCACCAACAGTGATGGGAAGGAAACTGGGACTCAAATCAACAGTTTGGACCAGAAATAAGAAAGAAACATTCAATCAGAACAGAATGAAGAAACAAAAATTCAGCAAAATGAAGACAGGCTTAGAAACCTCCAGGACAACTTTAAACATTCCAACATCTGAATCATAGGGTTGCCAGAAAGAGAAGAGGAAGAGCACTAAATAGAAAATTTATTTAAAAAAACGATGGAGAACTTCTCCAATCTGGCAAAGAAAATAGACTTCTAGGAAGTCCAGGAAGCTCAGAGAGTCCCAAAGAAGTTGGACCCAAGGAAGCACACAGCCAGACGCATCATAATTACATTACCCAAGATTAAAGATAAAGAAAGAATCTTAAAAGCAGCAAGAGAAAAGGAGACAGTTAACTACAAAGGAGTTCCCATGAGGCTACCAGCTGCTTTCTCAAAAGAAACCTTACAGGCAAGAAGGGGCTGGCAAGAAGTATTCCAAGTCATGAAAGGCAAGGACCTACATCCAAGATTACTCTATTAAGCAAAGCTATCATTTAGAATGAAAGGACAGATAAATTGCTTCCCAGAGAAGGTCAAGTTCAAGGAGTTCATCATCACCAAGCCTTTATTATGTGAAATGTTAAAGGTACTTATCTAAGAAAAAGAATATGATCAAAAATACAAACAGTAAAATGACAACAAACTCACAACTATCAACAACTGAACCTAAAAAAACAAAAACAAACTAAGCAAACAACTAGAACAGGAACAGAATCACAGAAATGGAGATCACATGGAGGGTTATCAGCAGAGAGATGGAGCAGAGAGAATGGGGAAAAAGGTACAAGGAATAAGAAGCATAATTGGTAGGTACAAAATAGACAGGGGGAGGTTAAGAATAATATAGGAAATGTAGAAGCCAAAGAACTTATATGTATGACCCATGGACGTGAACTAAGAGGGGAATGCAGGTGGGAGGGGTGTGCAGGGTGGAGGGGAATAAAGGGGGGGGGGCAGAATGGGACAACTATAATAGCATAATCAATAAAATATATTTAAAAGAAAATCTATAAAACATTAAAAATGTGTAAGCAAAATGACAAAACTACAAATCTCTGCAATTACAACTGGAAAACTATGAATGCTTACATAGCGGTGATCAGGAGGTGAAGCTATGTACCTACCGACAGAACTCTTCATGTTAAATCATGTTGGGGTGAACTTCTGGGGCATGGTGAACACCTGCTCTATATCAGATCCTGAACAACATGAATCTAGTTTTGGCCAATGTCTGAAGCATCCTGTCCCACTTTCTTGTACAGGACCTTCCCTTGGCCAATAACCTCATGTGTATAATATTTCAATTTGCCACAGTCCTTCAGAATGCTGTGACATGTGCCCCCTGCCCCCACGTGCCATCTCACTCTTCTCCTTAATATCTGAGAAGTCGGGAAGGTATGGTCCACTCACAGAAAGAAAATATTAACATTACTCCTTCAGGTACGCACACAGTTTCCAAGGGACAGTAAAAAGAGTTCTTTACTTTGTCCCTCAAAATAATTAGCAACCCATACAGAATCCAATTCCCTTAGGCATGAGAGGTCCCTTTTCTGGTCTACCTTCTCTGTCTTCCTGTTTCTCCTCTCCTTTTATCCCCTCCATTACTTGAGTCCTTTCTCACTCCTTGGAGTTATTTGATTCCATGGAGTTATCCCCTTAGGGAAACTGGAGCAGAGAAAAGTAGAGAGGGTAATTCATATCCTTCAAGCCCCGAAGAAGGCAGGATATAGGAAATGGTACTTTAGTACTTCGATGTCCACCCTCAAAGTGAAACATCTAAAAGCCAAAAAAAATTAAAAAATTTAAAAAAACCTTTCTCTTACTAATACTATTGCCATTTTAAAGCAGAGCAGGTTTTGTGCTTTCTCCACCTATGTAAGCTCACGACTTATTACCATAGCTTGGTATTGACTGGGGGAAGAGAGGGAGGAAAACACCCAACCCAGGAAGGAGGTGAGGGAGCTTTGAAGTTCTGTTTGGGGTGGGGGTGGATATTCGACCAACAACAGTGTTGCAGCCAGACTTCCTGCACCCTCCCTTCCCACAGGGGACATCCAGACAGGCTGCCAGACCTACAATTTCTAAGGGTGGCTCGTGTTACAGCAACTGATGGCAATGGTCTCCATCATGCCAGTTACACAATAAGGTCTGACCAAACACTGCATTTATATGCAGTTGCTTAAAATAATAGTTAAGATCTTTGGACAAGGGAAAGCCAGGCTTTCTGTTTTGAGTCTGACCGTGGGACCTATGGTCTGCAGCTGCTTCTCCTGCTCTAATTTCTTCCAGCTTTTGCATCACAGCGCAAAGACAGAGGGAAACCATTCACGAGCTTAACTAAGATTTACTTTGAAGACAAGACATGCTCATAGAAAACCAATGAGAGGAAAACTCAGAGATGCTATTTCCTGACTGACCTTGGAATGGGCAGTTTACCCCAAAGCAAAAATATCCTAACATTTTTCTCCGATGACTTGTTCTGTCTTAACTAATCACCATCGAGATGAGAGCTCAATGCTGCAGCCTATCGATGTGTTGGCAGAGGACGCAGAGACGCAGGCAAGCCTGTGTAACTGACGTCAGAATTCAACTCATCATAAATCATGGGGTCCGGGTGTGTTTAGTGGTTCATCTCCAAAATTAAACCCATCCTGAGACCCAAGTGTGGCCCAAAGTTTTTAGAACTAACTGTTACAGTAAGAGTTCTCAATGCTGGCTACACTTTAGGATTGCCTGAGGCTTTTAAAAACTGCCAGTGCTGAAGCCCAAACCCAGACTAATTAAATCAGTCTCTGAGAGGGAGTCTGGGCAAGAGACATTTTTTTAAAAAGCTCCTTAGGGGATGTGCACTGGGGCTGAGAACCAGCTGAGAAGCTATTCAACAGCTTACAATGGAATGGAAGCAAGCTGACATCCTTACCTCATTTTCATTGCATTTATTAATAACAGCCAGATTTGCAAATTATACTTAAGTCATCAACATCACAACTTGAAATTCTGACCAATAATTTTAGTCCTCAATGTAGAAATTTCCTAAATGGTATCTGACAGTTTCATGAAATGTTGGTACAACTTCCATTTATTCCTAAAGAATTTTTTAAGATTTTATTTATTTATTTTTAGACAGAGTGGAAGGGGGAGAGAAAGAAAGGGAGAGAAACATCAATGTGTGGTTGCCCCTCACTCATCCCCCCACTGGGGACCTGGCCCACAACCCAGGCATGTGTGCTGCCTGGGAATTGAATCGGTGACCCTTTGGTTCACAGGCCAGAACTCAATCCACTGAGCCACACCAGCCATGGCTATTCCTAAAGAATAATTTATAGGCTAGGGAATTCTCTTCAATTCCCATATTTACAAAGGCTAAATATATCATTCACTTTAACTGACTCTTTTGTGTATTTTTTGTATACCTCATTAGTATTTCATAACTTAAAAATGAACTTCATCTACATAATACTGAAGCCTACTGAATATGCAAAAAATATGTGAGAACACACTTGAAAAACACATTTTCCTCAATTATTAAATAAAGGAAAGAATACTCAGTGTTTCTGGTAAGAAGTCTAAATTATACTTATATAGTCTCTGTATATACACATATATACATGCGTTAGTAAGGATGTAGATTAAGTTGTTATAGTAAGGATATCCCAAAATACAATGAATTAAATAAAATTGAAGTTTATTTCTCTCGTGAAATAGAAACCGAGAGGAGAGTAACTTTTGCTACAAGAAAGCTATTTCCATTGCTGACACTTTCCAGCCAATCAGAACAAAGAAAAGGACAGAGGCAGAGCCCATCACTTCCGCTCATTTGCATGCCCAGTTGCAAGGAGGCCTGGGAAATGGAGTCTGCCTCTGGGCAGTCATGTGCCCAAACCAAAGTTTTCTATCACTAATACAAAGGAGAATGAATATTGTGAATCATTCTCCATCTCTACATCCACATACAACTCCAAATCTAAATATACTTAGAATACAAAAGAGCTATATTGTTTAAAATTTTATTCTGAGAAATGTTTATTTTTATAATGTGTCCTGTTACCATTTGAGAAGTTTAAAATTTGTACTCATTTGATCAAAAATATATTTTATGGTGTACCTTTTTTGTTCATAGCTTTAGCTATAATATGCAAGTGGTGCATATAATATGAAACATGCAATACTTCCAAGTCTGTTCATTCCTCAGCACTGACTTGGTTTTTCCCAGAATGCAATAGTTCCACAGAACAAGGTCCAGACAGATCTTATGATTGCCAGTGCTATTTCCTTTATTTAATTGAATAGATTCCAGCAGCTTAGTCACAGACTCTTGAAAATCTGATGATAATATATTTGGGCACCTCTACCCAAATATATTAATAATTTCACAAATAATTTTATAAGGTTTAGAGACACCTTCCCCATGAAGCTTTGCTTTAAAGTGCTTTGACTATATATAATATGAGGGATTTTCTCCTTGTCTTCTATAACAGCCTGGGAACATGCAGATGAAATCTCTAATCTCTGTTTCTGGGACCCATCAGTAGAATTCTTGGAGCTCTGGCCCAAGGAGAGACATCTAGCACAAGATCTGGAGCGTATTTATTGCTCAATAAATGTTACCTCTCCTGTATGTCAAGGCCCCTCTGCTCCCTGGGAGGATTCCTTGGTATTCCGTACATTCTCCTTGATGTTAGTGTTCCTCCTCCCACCTTCACCAACATGGATCACACCCACAGCCATAGAAGTTGACTCGGTCATTCCCATGGCATTAATGCTGCATGCACATGGATCTTCTCCAAGCAGTGGGACACTTTTCAATCCTTTTGCTCACCCAGCATCTGAATCTCCTTCCTTCATATAGTACATATGTTACCTCCTTATATGTTTGAATGACAGACAAAATTTATCTTGTGATATAGAAGCTGGCAATGCAATATATTTTCTAGGGTCCCATGTCTAGTGCATGGGCACGTAGTATAGGCTCTTCCAACTTCATGCACCTACCATGACTGGGAATTGAAAACTAGCGATGCAGTGATGCAGGGAACATAGAGAATGGTATCTAGCAGCAGTGACAGCTGGGATCAGTATTTCCAGTGTTATTGTATACTAGTGTTAGCAGCAGAAGCTGGAGTCATTACCAGTGGGATCAGCAGCGGAAACCACAGTGTCTAGTGCTTCGTGACAATATCAGGGGCTGAATGAGTTTTGCCACACAGTAAGCCGTGTGTGCTCAGAGCTTTAATATCAGCTTCCCTTTTTGGACACCAATATTGCTAGTTTTTCCAAAATCATCATTGTATTTCTTTTTATAAAATCTTCAGTAGTAATCTTCAGTCTTATGTATATCTTCATGGGAAAATGTAAGGGAAGTAAGAATAAATTTCTCCACTAAATAACAGGTCTAGGCACAACAAGCTGAAATCCATGGAACGCAGCGAGAGCAGTCTTAAGAGAGCAAGTCATAGCAACACAGGCCTACCTTAAGAAACAAGAAAATCCTCAAATAAACAATCTAACCTTATTCCTGAAGGATCTAGAGAAAGAACAACAAATAAAGTGAATAGAAGAAAGGAAATAATAAGGATAAGAGCAGAAATAAATGAAATAGAGTTTTAAAAAAACAATACAAAAGATCAATGAAACCAAGAGCTGGTTCTTTGAAAAGATAAACAAGATTGATGAACCTTTAGCTAGACTCATTACAAAAAAAAGAGAGAGGGCCCAAATAAATAAAATCAAACATGAAAGAGGGGAAATAACAACTGACACCACAGAAATAAAAAGTATTATCAGAAAATATTACAAACAACTATATGCCAACAAATTCGTCAAAGTGAAAGAAATGGATAAATTCCTAGAAACATACAATCTCCCAAAATCTAATCAAGAAAAATAAAAAGTCTGAAAAGATCAATTATGACTCACAAAATCAAAGCAGTGATCAAAAACTCATGATAAACCAACATCCTGGACCAGATGACTTCACAGTGAATTTTACCAAACATTCAAAGAACCAAAATCTACCCTTCTTAAACTATTCCAAAAAATTAAAGAGAAGGGAAGACTCCCAACCTCATTTTATGAGGCCAGCATTCTCCTCATTTCCAAACCAGACAAAGACACTACAAAGAAAGAAAATTAAAGGCCAGTATCCTTGATGAACATACACACAAAGATCCTCAACAAAACGTTAGCAAACTGAAGTCAGCAACATATTTTTAAAAAATCAAGCAGCATGATGAAATGGGAATTATTCTTAGGATGTGAAGTTGCTATAATATATGCAAATCAACTAACACGATATACCACATAAACAAAAAATGGGCAGAGCCACAGAGCCTGTACACCCTACCCAAATGCTAGCAGAAATAAAGCAAGAGAGTCATTTAGGATCTACATTTTAAGATCTACGTACATCTGCAAAATCATGCGGAGAAGATAGGCTTCCAGGCCAGTAGCACTCCACAGAAACCAAACTGACTCTGGTATTCTATGGAGGGAAAGTATGGACTACTTAAGACTAAATTAGCCCTAATAAGCTTGAAAAATAAAGGTCACTAAGGCAAGACTTGATAATGGCCCTTTTGAGCACTTTCTAGGAAGAAAGGAGTCAGATTTTTAGCATTTGAGCCCTAACTGTAAGATTTCTCATGGAGCATCATAAATTTATTATCTTATTTTAGCTCAATTCTATTAAGTATTCATGTCCCATAATTCCCTCTGTTCCCATTTATGCTCACATTATAGACTTTTAACTCTTATTCTCTCCCATTATAAATTAAAAATTGGTTTCTGATTGTGATTTGGCTTCCCAAATGAACCCATAGACTATAGATTTCAATGAGAGCCTCCATGAGGAAACTTCTATATCTTCAAAGTTAAAGACCAAGTCCAGCTTTCCTTCGGGTAACTTTTCTATAATACTTCCAATTGCAAGATGGACCGATATTTATGACTAGTACCTAAAATGAATTGATGGAAACCTAAAAGAAAACTTTCCTACATCTGCTTTAGATGATTTCTAGCATGAACATAGCTGAAATTCTTGTCATTGTTCTTCCTTCTAAAAGTTCTGTGAGTTAACCTGGTTAATGAGCTATCTGACCTCAGAACACTGGCTAAGTTTGTGAGTCTGGGTTCATCAGGATTTTTAGTTGCAGGGAGCAAAGACTGTCTCAGTTTGCCTCAAGAAAGTTGGGTGTGTTGTGAGGATACAAGTGGCACTTAAGAGGAGGGATGTCACAAGAATTCGGGAAGATCTGGGGCAATAGGAGGGTCAAGAGCCAAGCATGAGAACAAGATTATGAGTTTGCCTCTCAGCATGAGGAGCTCAATAATTTTCAGTTTTGTGCTCCAACGTTGACAGTTCTATGCTCTCTCTATTCTGCCTCTCTGTGTTTTCCCTTCTGTTTTTGTTCAGACCACTTTCTGACTGCTCTCTCCTGAAACATCCAAATTTCCAGAGAGGCAAGATCAGATCAGACCTCAAGGCACTGTCATTTGTGTTCAGGCAGGGCTTTTGCCACATGCCTGCTCTGGTGCTGCTGCCAGCTTACAGGCCAGCTCCCCTGGGGTGAGGTGTCCATTCCATACAATCACCTGGGTGAGGCAAGGCATCTGAATAGTTAGAACCTGGTCACCTATGCCTCAGGCACCCAGAAGGTCTGAGCATGAAACAGTTCACCTCAGAAGAAGCTGTGGATTGGCCAGAACCTGCAGATTAATAGAACCATATAATTAACTCATAGAGCCAGGGAAACCAAATGGAGGTATGTGAATAAGCTACATCAGAATCTTTCAGTATTCATTTAAAAATAGGAAACTCTGGGCTTAACTCCAGATATACTGAATTAACATTTTAAGATGGGGGATTAAAGAAAAATCATATATATATATAATTTTCCTTGTATATATGTGGAAAA
>VMDR010020649.1:0-17419 GCA_007922815.1 Macrotus californicus | reverse complement strand
AGTTCCTTTCCTTGGATGTATTGCTTACTCAAAATAAATTCATCCATAAAGTTGATATTCAGTTTTCATTTATTTCATTGCAATCTTCTTTCTTTGGAATCACAGTAATATTGCTGGAAAAATAATTGAGAAAAAGTTTCAGCTTAATATTTTTCTTTACTTAATTTTAACAATATATTTTAACATGCAACTGGCATTAGGAACAAATTGTGTGGTGAATAAAAAGCTTGGAGGAGAAATATGTGTTTTCTCAAAGTGCTGACAATTTGACATGAAATACAGTTCATTGACGCTGCAGCTCACAGTAACAAAATCATCTATGTACTGTCTCTTGACATCTACGGTTACCAAATTGCTCTGCTCTTGCAAGAATCTACTTTATTCAAAAATATCCTTCTCCTAAAGTTTACTGAGTTCTGACAGTGCATCAGATTAATTCAGTTAATCTTCAAACATTCTCATGAGTTACACTTCATTTCTGTATATCCATTTTATACATGAAAAAAGTCTGAGGTTCAAGAAACTTGCCCACAGCTGCAGAGTTGCTCAGATGCAGAAGCAAGGCTCAAAGACATGGCTCCCCAGTTCCAAAGCCTATGCTTTTTGCCACTGCATTGAGCTGCAACTCCTTGAAATGGGGCTTCCTTTGGCTACTACGAGTACACCTCACAGAAACACTGCTACAGACTTTCAACAAGGGGCCACACCTAGCACGGCAGCTATGTTCCAGTCACCTATCACTGCGTAACAAACCATAACAGTGCCTTAAAACAATAACACATTTAACTTGCTCTGATTCTGGGGGACCATCTGGGCTCATCTAAGCAATTCTCATTCAGCATCTCATGTAGTTGCAGTTAGTTGGTGACTGGGGCTGAGGTCATCGCAAAGGCCTTTTGTCTCACATGTCAGTTTCCTGGGATGGGAACAGACATGTGAGACAAAAAGGGCTTGAAATGTTTAGGATTCCTTAAGCAAGTTCTCTCTCTCTCTCTCTGTGTCTTACCTGTGCACACACACATACACACACACACACACACCCTCCAAGTGCTCTCTCTACATGGTAATTTTGGCAGAGCCAGACTTGTGACATGGCTACTGAAGGGTCCCAGAGTGAGTGCTCCAAGAGACACCAACAGGGCCTTTACTAATGTACTAATCTAACCTTGGAAGTCACACAGCATTGTCACTTCTGCCACTCTTCATTAATCCAGGCAGTTACAAAGTCCCATCCAGATTCAAGGATAGGGGATCTGGACAGCACCTATTGATGGAAGAATGTCAAAGAGTTTGCAGGGAGGTTTCAAAAGCACCACACTCTACATTCAGGGCTACTACTGTGTGGAGTTTGCAGTATTCACTCCCACCCACCATGACACATCTGATTTTGTATGGGACAGACCAGTGAATTAAATGAGATATAAGGAGTATGGCTACGCCTGCAATGTTGGTTTTTATTTATGGCATGGCTAGAGTGAAGGAAGGGGAAGGCACCACCTTTTGCTGTTGGCCTGCTCCCACTATGATAGTATTTACTCCACAGGCCAAGGAATGAATGTGGGGTTCTGCCAGCCACCAAATGTCCACCCACTTTTACATCACTAGGCCCAGGGAGCAGAAGTGACCTTGGGCAAGGTGGCCCTCATCAGCTGAGAGCAAGTTTTAGAGAAAGAGTCGGATTAGAATTGTTGGCCTCCAGCATTTCTGGCAGATAGGGAAATGAATGCGCTAGTTTTGAATAGGCAGCGAGGAGGAGGGGGTCTGGGTAGCACAGCACAGCAGCCACTATGCTGACTGACCCTCATATTCTTTGATAAAATTCATGGTTGAAAAGTCAAGGGTTTATTTGAACATGGCATAGGAGATAAAAAGAGAAAGAATACCATTTACTGTCTTTTTGTCCAGACTGGGTAAAGAACTAACCTTTTGATTCATTTATCATAAAGAGTCATTTGCTTGAGTAAACCATTCCACCACCTTGATTCTCCCAAAGAAACAATCCTACTCTTTCCTCCTTTCTGTCATTCCAAGCAGTTGTCTTGACTTCTAAACGTAATTTCTGCTCTCCAGGATGACAGCTATGGCAGGGGCAGGTTAGAGGGTAGAGGGAACAAGCAAAAAGGAAAAAGGGCTCATGGACGTGGACAGCAGTGTGGTGACTGTGGGGGGAGGGGTGCAAGGAGGAGAAATGGTGATGGAAAAAATTTAAACATAATTCCTGCTCTCAGTGTCAGTGCTATTATAGCATATCTCCCTGTGAAGGCAAAGCTGGACAATGATTATCTCCACATTAAATAATTATCAATTCCAGTGTTGAAATGAGCCGACTTTGAATTTTCTAAACCTATTTTTTATGGAGAAAGCATTCACTCCAAGGCATTTCTTAGAACAATATAAGTAGCGAACTCCAAATCAAGCATCTCAGAGGTCAAGAAAGGACCAGGCTTTTAACCCAAAATTTAGTGCAATATATAATAATTGATTTCTTTTTTATTGAATTCAGTTTTATTTATGTTAATCTTACTTAATTTTTAACAACATGATTCAAACAATTAAAAGATAAACAATGGGAAAAATTTTCCTCTTGCTCTCATTCCCTTCTGTTCGATTTCTACCAAGAGAAAACCAACAGTCTTAGCTTCTTATACACGCTGCCAGGTGTGCTCTCTGTATGTTCAAACATAAACCCATATGCACGGAAAGTATCTTACACATCATTCTGCACTTTGCTTTTTTCACTTAACAGAATCAACTGTTCCTGATTAATGAGAAACCACAGGGTTTGAGGACAGAGGTTGCAGCCAAATAGTATTACTTAGGGTATTTTTGATTATTTTAATATCATTGCATGTATGTGTGGGATGATATCTACTACTTATAATTTATATATGTAATTCTGTGTATGTATTCCACTCTAATGACCAGGTCCTACAATTAATATTACATGATTTATTTCCTTTTGATATTAAGTCACGGATCACTATGAGCAATGTAGTCCAATAACCAGACCCAAATATTGTCTTCTTCCACCTGTGCTTCTATGAGACTGTAGGTAGAACCAAATTTCGAGAAAACATCAAACTTCTACATTTAAGTCCCCTTGTGAATAAGATGCCCAGAGAAATGCTCCCCATCGCTTCCAACTTGCTCCTCCCCGACAAGAGCCTCTCACTCCAAATCAGGCAAATATTTATAACAGCATCATCAGTGCCTACTGACAAAGACAGCACCGTCATTAACAAGGTCAAAGCTCTTTTCCAGGACCAGCTTCCAGGCATGGACAGTCACACACAGAGCCCCATGTTCAGAAGGGCCCTGTGCTCCTTTGACTGTTCTGCTGTTGCCATCTTGAAATTCTCCATCATTTTTCAACAAGATGACCTGCATTTTCATTTTGTGCTGGTCTCCACAAACTTGTAGCCAGTCCTGTCCTCTGCCCCTTCTCAGAAGACATTCTAAGAGAGAGGATGTAGCAAAGGAAAAGGAATGTCGCCATAAATCCTTAAATAAGGAAATACTCACCTCATAAAAGTTGCCTCACTTAAGTATTATTTTTCCCATGGGAGAGCCTCCTCAGGCTGCTCGTAAATCCCTACAAAAGGTTAATTGCCTAATCCATGAGAACAATTTCCGTTTTCAGAAAAGCCTACTTGTTGTTGCAAAGAGGGGCAGGTAATTAGTTTTCATGTTCAGCTTCGTTCTTTTTTTTTCCTTTTCTGTTAATGATGAATGGCTTGTCAAACAGTAAAAATATTTTTATTTTAATTACAGTCACCAAAAGTCCTCATTTCCAAGAGAAAAGATTAGTTTAGTGATTAAATTCCCTCTGCCTCCATGAGGAATAATTAGTTAACTAAATACTAAGTCTTCTCTCAGTGGACTTGTGAGATAGCATCAGTACGCAGGTGACTTCATTTTCAGAGAATTAATGTAAGCGATCCACATCAGTGAATCTCCCACGGATATCAGGTCCCAACAGCGACTGCTTCCCCAGTCCTGTGTTATACCAACCTTTGCCTGCAGATGGAATCAGTTCAGAAACTTCTCAAGGTTATATACTAAAGCTCCTCAAATGTTTGTAGATGCTGTTGGGATTAATAGGCCCCAAATCTACATGAAAGTGTTGCTGAATTCATAATAGCCTTTTGCAAGTATCGTTGCAGCCGATAGACAAAAAAACTCCAACTGCTATCCAGAGGGATTGATCCAAGAGTATTCCGATTTTATGTGAAAGGATGGGACAATCCGAGACACATGTTCAAGGCTAAGTGATTCAGGATGGCATTCAAGGCCTTGCAGCATCAGGCAACTAAGAAGGCGGTAGCGGGGTAGGAGTGAATGAATGTCATATGTTTGGAAGTCAGATGGATTGTGCTCTCTGCTCCACATTTAGCTGGTTGGTGTTGGGCAAGCTCCTTAACTTCTCTAAGTCTTAGTCTCATCACTTGTAAAATAAGAAATATCATAACACCTACCTTATTAACTTAGTAGAGATCACTCCTTAGTGCCCCAGGACACCTTGATCTCAAAAAAGGGGGATCCCGGTAGCAGAGGGAGAGGAAGGAACCGAACAGAGCAAGCTGGAGCCAGGACAGTGGTTAGTGATGAACCCTGCACGCGCCTGTAAAAGTCTCACTGTAGTGTCTGCACATTGAAGCCAGCTTAGTGTTGCTTAGTTATTGTTAAATCACTTGCCCACCTATGTCTAGCTGGTTAGTGGTCCTAACCTGTGTAGCCATTAAAAGTACACTCTAGCCCCATGGTTCTCAAGCTTTTTTGTTCATTACCTTTGAAGACATTATTTTTCCTAATTGCCTGCCCACAAAATTTTAACACCACAGATATATTGTAATTCCATTCATGATGATTAATTTCATGTGTCAACTTGGCTGGGCCATGGATTGTCAGAGTTGCAAACCCCACATCCCTGACATACAAACTCGGGGGTGAATGGGTTATAGACTCTGGGTGGGAGGTTCTTGGACAAGCAAGACAGTGACATGTGGTCTCTTGGGGCCTCTTTCTCAGTCCTGCCTTTCCAGACAGGACGAGACATCTTCCTTGAGAGCCATCCCAGGACTTTCGGGGCCCACGTAGAAACCTCCTTGCCTGCTTCTCCTTCCCCACACCCTAGCCTTCCTTTAGGTTCTCAACCCACACTCTCTTCAGTCCTTCACATACAACCTCCTAATTTCCTCTCTTCCTCTCACAATCCTCTTTAAGACATTTGAAAACCAGCGCTCAAGTGACTCACAACCACAAACTGTTTTCCCCTTATTAGAAGGCAGGGAGGATTCAGGCATCAAAGGCTCCTTAGAAATAAGGGGGAACGTTTGGTTTCCATTCTAAGAGGTAGATGTGCCTCAAGTCCTAGATCAGGTTGGATCACATTAAAGCAGTCATCATTACGTTTCTGAATTAAAATCGGTTGAATAGCCATATCCTGCTATACTCTTTATCTCAATTAATCTCTACAACAACCACAGGAGGTTGGTCCTATCATCAGCCCCATTTTAAAGATGAGGCAACTCAGGCACAGAGAGGTTAAGTAACTCGCATGAGGTCACACAACTACTAGGCAGCCAAGCAGAGAGCCTGAACCCTTCAACCACACTCACACGCTCTAAGAGGCTCCAGGGTGATCTGGCCTTAGGGAAGGAGTTAACCCCCAGGAAGCGTTCATTCTTAGTCCTTTCTCCAGCCTCTGAATTTCGTAGGCATTCCACAAACACATCTGAAAGACCGAAGTAGCTGAGAGAACTTACAGTGGCCTACCTGTGGCAGCCAAACTGAGGGTCACTGAGGTGTGCTGGGGTCTATCTCCGGTCAGGAGGAAAGTAATGCTCAGTCTCACTCTCCACCCAATGCCAAGGGCCAAAAGACGACAGCCTGCCCTGTTTCCTTCTGGGCAAAACTGAAACTTGCAAAGTGACTGGAGAGGAGATGGTTCTGGTGATCAGAATATCAAAAAAAGAGGGAAAGGTTTGGAGAATTATTGTGACAGTGACATGAAAAAAGAAAAAAAAACATCCCTTCACTTGAAGCTGAAAATGTTTCCCTATGGACTAAACTAAAATGTCTAGACACAATCTGTTAGAATCTGCAAGAGTCTGCTTCTTCAGATACTAACTTTTGACATTAAGTATTACCCACCACACAGATATTAAATTTAGAATTCACCAGGTAATAGTTTTTAGTGATGGTGAAGTATTTATATAGTACCTGGGAAATTTTTCCTTTTGTTTTATTATACAAGCAATATAAGTTCATTGGAACAAAGTCAAACAGAACAGAAAGGAAAGAACTAAATATACAGGCTGTACTCTGACGCCGACCACTCATTTCAACTCCCCAGAAACAACTGCTTTTGTTAATAGCATTTCCATGCAGACACAAGAAAGTATTGTTTGTTCATGATGGTTCTAGACAAAGGGGGGGATACTATGCATTATGATTTTGCAAAAGCTTTTCTTAGTATATAATAGCATGAATTGTATATCTTGCCATATACAGCTTTTAATAGTTGTATGAGACCCCACTTATTACAGAAGCCTGAAGAAATTTTGACTAGTCTCCTAGTAATGAACATTTAGGAGAAATGCCTGAGAAATAATGATAGTTTGCAAAATAATATAATGAATAAACATCTTTGTACACAAGCTCTGCACTAGAATATAAATCCTATGGTAGCAAAAAGTGTGCCTGCTTTGCTCACTGATGAACCCTCAGCACTTAGTACAGGCCCTGACACATAGTGGATGCCCAACAAACATCTGTAGGGTGACTATATCTTCGTGTGTATAGGTACCTATATAGATATTTTAAATTTCTACATATATGACCAATCACCCCCCAAAATGATTGCTGCATTATATACTCCCATCTATGTTTTGCTTTGCTTTGTTTTGTTTTGTTCCAATCAGCTGGGGATTTCATCTTTAGAGCTCAGTGTGGTAGAAATAGCGAATGCTTGTGTATTAGTTTCCTCCTTCTGTTGTGACAAGTTGCCACAAATTTAGTGACCTAAAACAACACAGATGTATTATCTTTTGGGTCTGGAGGTCGGAAGTCCAAAATGGGTTGGTAGGACTGTGTTCCTTCTGGAGGGTTTCGGGGAAAACTTATTTCCTTGCTTTTCCAGCTTCCAAAGTCCACATTCCTTGGTTTGTGGCCCCTTCCACATCATTCCAACCTCTGCTTGCACGGCCACATCTCCTCTACTCTAACCCTCTTGTCTCCCTCCTTCCCTTGTGATTACCTTGGGCCCATCTTGATAATCCAAGGTGATCTCCCCATCTTGAAATCTCTGTCTTAATCACATCTGCAAAGTCCTGTTTGCCACAGAAAGGACCTACTCATAGGTTCCAGAGATTAGGATTCGGGCGTCTTTGGGGAGCCATTATTCTGCCTTCCACAGCTCGGGAATCAGGTCTGAATGTCAGCGTTGTCACTTCAACTGTATATCCCCACTTCGTGTTGAGTCTCTAATTACCGCGTCCTGAACTAAATCTAGAAAGTACACTAAATAGCTCAGTGGTCTTACCCCAGTTACATACCCTCCCTGAGCCTTTTTTTCTCACGTGCATAACTGGAGAGATTAATGCCTGTCTCATAGAAAACACTGTATGTTCAGTGTCTGCAGACATCCCTTTGCATTTAACCAGCCTTCAGAAATTATTGTGTGCTGTTTTAATCTTGACAAAATGTAAGTAAAATATTGGATTAAGTAGTAATGAGGGAGACAAACAGATGCTCTTGTAAACTGCTGATGTGAATGTAAATTGGTACAGGCTTTCTAGAGGGCAATGTGGCACTGTGAATGTAATGAAAAGCCTTATAAATGGTTTTTTCTCTTTATTCCAGTAATTAATCCATTTCTAAAGTGTATCTTAGGGGTATGATTGAATTTATGTACAAAGATGGTTAGTGAAATATTATCTATAATATTGAGTTAGGGAGAGTGGAAACTGTCAGCCCTGAGAAAGAAGATACCTACTAAGAAGAGCTTAGTACGCAGCCCACTGGGCTCAAATTTAAAAAGGGAGCCTAGCAGCCCTTTCTAAACAGGGGCTTCTCATACAAGCCACATTTCAGGAAGAAGCCTGCACTAAGCTGCCTGCCTCCCACACTGCATTGCCTACCTAAACTGTGTTTCTAACTTCTGAGCCAACTCTTGTAAAGAAATTCCTGGAATCATATTTTCACCAATATGACCGAGACTTATCCTGTCAAATCAGTGCTTGACTTGGCAACTATATCATCATTAGCACTTTCACAGACCAATCAGAGAGACTCCATTCTGACCAATCAGAACAGTGCTTTTTGGACCAATCAGTGAGGACTTGCAGTCTCAATTTGCATAAGGATGGACCAAGGGGTGGAGACTTCTCTCTCTATAAAGTCAGCTTTCCTGGGGCTCAGAGAGTACACCTTCCCTTTCCACTGACTAGAGGTTGTGTTTTGGTGGGTGAAACTGAAACACCAAAGACATCGCAGCAATCCAGAATGGACAGAGTGGAGAGGGCCCTCAAACGAAGGGCGCTGTTCCACAGTGGTGCTGTAACACTCTTGAACTGTTTGTGCTGAGTAATGTTGCCTTCCTCACCACACCCCAAACTGGGGATTCCTGTTGACACTGACTTTGGCACCAAAGACCATTGGTCTAAATGTTCACTAATAAGGGATTAGGTAAATAACTACCGTACATCTTATTACAGAATCTCACCATGTGAAAGGATATTAAACACCATGTTCAGAAGTCTGTCAAATGTTAGTGACAAACTTGGGGTTTAAAACAGGGTTACTTATTAGCTCATATTAGAAAGAGAACTCTGTGTGGTGAGAGAGTGTGTATGTACCTGTACATATGTTAAAAATATAATTTCATGTTATAGTGGTTATTTCGAGGTAATGGAATATCAAGTGATTTTTATTTTGGCTTACGTCTATTTTTTTTTTTCTAACAGTGAAGGTTGGGGAAAGGGATTCTACACACAACAATTGCTCTCAATAGATTAACAAGCATTTCTAGACATAGAACGAATATTACCAAATACTACTGGAGGTGGCCCTCTAGTGGAAGGTGGGACAGGGCTGCTGCGGCGCACACAGTTGACACTATTTTAAATAGTTTATTGTATTTAAGACCCTCCGAGAGAAACAAAAGCCCTGAAATTAGTAAACTATTCTCCTTACTCAAAACATTTTTCTTCTAAGAGCACTTGGAAAATTGACAATTATTTTTTCGATTGTCAAAGTCCGGGAACTAAGTTCCTCGGATTTCATTCTGCTCTCCTATTTTTCCATACTTTGTGTTCTAGGTCCAGGTCTAGGACACCTGATTCTCACATCCAAGGTACCAGACAACGTGAATTAACTGAAGGCTCGGGAGTGTAGCCTGAGGCATGTGCAGGATATCTGTCGCGAGCTCTAGCACCTCCCGGTGATTCTATGAATCTTCGGTTCCACTCGGCTCCTCTTCGACTGAGTTCGGCCAACACTCGTGTTCTCGGGCTCGTCTCTCTTCGGCTACGTTCGGGAGACTCTCGTCTCGGCGTCCGTTCCTCTTCGACTACGTTCGTCCAGCGTTCGTCTTCCCGGGCTCCGCTCTCTTCGGCTTCCTTCGGGCAACGCTCGTCTCGGCTTCGGCTCCTCTTCGGCCAAGCTCGGCTGACTCTCGTCCTCTCGGGCTCGGCTCTCTTCGTCGGTGTTCGGCCACGACCCGGAAAGGCGCCCATGAACCCCGGACCGTCAGCTCGACTGACGGCTATGGCGCCGCTGCTGGAATATGAGCGGCAGCTGGTGCTGGAACTACTCGAAGCGGATGGGCTGTTGGTGTGCGCCCGCGGGCTCGGCGCGGACAGGCTCCTGTACCACTTCCTCCGGCTGCACTGCCACCCGGCCTGCCTGGTCCTGGTGCTCAACACACAGCCGGCCGAGGAGGTGCGGCAGCCGGCGCGGGTTAGGCGCATCCCAAGAGCGTTGGGAGCCTCTGGGGCGGACGCAGGCCCCAGCGCGTGGGCGAGGCCTCTGAGGATGGTGCAGGTCCCGGACCCTGGTGGGAAGGCACTTAATAAGGGTCCTTGAGGCAGGTGCGGGGCCCTGACACGGATGCGAGAGGACCCGAGGGGGATGCAGGTCCCTGACCAAGGACAGTGAGAATGGTGGAGCGGCTCTGAGAGGAGTAGGGCAGTCATTTGAGGATGGGGACGGAGAGAAGAATTGGAGGCTCCTGAAGGAGATAGAGATGTCTGTAAGAGGACAGGAATAATGAGGGAGTCCCAAAGTTGGATATTCAAAGAGCTTGCTGGGGTCAAAGGAGTGGGATCCGCGAAGGGATGGAGATAGCGGCATCTCTTGCGGGTAATAGGGAGACGTGAAGGATGCTGAGGCTGGGGAGAACCTTGAAGGGAAGAAGAGAGACTCAGAGGGTTCGTCAGAGCTGTGGAAGGAGGGCACAGGATCAGAAGGGAAGGGAGCTGGAAGCGGAGGATGTTGAGGAAGGGTACCTGGGGTTCAGGTGAGGGATACACTTGTGCTGAGGGTGTTGAGAGGTGATACAGCCTGGTCTGCAAGTGTGGTGAGGCCGGAGGAAAATGTCAACCGAGAAGAGTGACTATAGTCTCCTTGAGGGCAGGGACCCTGTTCCATTCACCTAGATCTCTCCAGTGCTTGTCATAAGCTTAGCACAGCACAGCCCCCCACCCGCACCCCCCAGGAAAGGAAGTATCGAACTGAAAGTGTAAGGGCCAAGGGTCCCACTGACATGATGAAATGCCCTCTAGGGTGGATCTTGACAGTGCTAATAGAACATTAGCTGGGAAAAGGAGCCCCCGGATATCTCCTCAAGCAGTGCAAACCTGGCTTTGGTGGGAACAAGTTTCTAGGCAGCAGAAGTCTTTTAACCCGGGACTTAAAAGCCTTTTTTATTGTTGTTAAAATACTGATAACAAGTGCAGTGATTCCTTAGTGTGAACCCCGAAACAAAAAACAAAAACAATAAAACCCTAGTTGAATGTAGCCTGGCCGACTGATCAACATGAAGTAGTAACTTAGTTTGTATATTCATTTTTAAGTCTGTTATCTCTGAGAAAGGCAGCATATCATTTTAAATGTGAATACCTGCCACCTAATAAAAACTGCCCGCTGTATTAAACAGCCTACTAATCAAGTTTGATTTCATTTAGGAGTATTTTATCAATCAGCTGAAGATAGAGGGAGTGGAACACCTCCCTCACCGTGTGACGAATGAGATCACAAGCAGCAGTCGCTATGAGGTCTACACGCAAGGAGGTGTCATATTTGCAACAAGCCGAATACTTGTGGTTGATTTCTTGACTGATAGAATACCTTCAGATTTAATTACTGGTAAGAATTTGAAACCTTACTGTATATAAATTTGCACCTTTTGTTTTTAGTCTGTTCCCTCTGCCACTTCTTGTGAGTGGCACTGGTCTTTTCAGCCATTAGCGCGATGTCTGACACATTATATACGCTCAGTATACACATGCTTGGGGCCTGAGTAAGGAAATAAATGTAAGGTTGGTTTTCCCTGGTTTCTAAGCTCATATTCAGTAAATACATGGTCATTGGGTGGCATTTGCTTTTAGGACCTATTCGGACTTAAAATGTTTATAAACATTCTTTAGATATTTTCTAAAATATTTGGTTTTCCTCTTTAAAGAATATATTTCCCATGATGTGAATTAAACTAAATAGTTGCTTAATTGTTTGGAGAAGAATTGTTTAATTTTAGCTAGAATTAATATAGAAAAGGAGTTTTTTTATTACTATTTGTTTCTGTGGAAACCTTTTCTGGTTTCCCCAAAGCTGGTCTAGAGGCCCCAGCTCTTAGCCCTCGGGTCACCCTCTGCTCCTCATAGCATCCAGACTACCACATAACACTTGCCTGTCTGCTGCTCTCTTGCCCGTGAGATTCCAAGCTTTGTAGGCATGGGGACAACTGGTTCATCCCAGGCAAGTCACTGGTACACAGTAAGTAGTAAACACTTACTTGTTGGATGAGTGATGCGTGGATGAGCTTCTGGAGGGCAGAGAGACAGGCAGTTCATAATTGTACTTCCCACTTTGTTTATCATATGGCCCTCAACCTAGGAAACCCTCAAAAATATTTAATGAATAAACATATGAATGAATTCTGTATATGGTTCATAGTGAACCATACAAATAAAGGAAAAGTTTTGTTATACTTTTATATAACATAATTGTTACAAGCTGGGGCACAAACCAGGTGGTCACAACCACCTGACTGCATGGTAATGCCACTGCTTACAAGCAGGTTTACTTAACTTTTCATTAGTTTTTTTCCATAAGCCCATTTTCTTATTTCTTAAATCAAGAAAATAGTGCTTCCTAGAGTTTCTGTAAGAATTAAATGAGATAAAATAGACTGCTTAGTATTTAGTGCTTGGTACATAGTAAACACTTAACAATAGCAAAAAAAGATACTGGCTTTTTGTAATCAGAAATCGGTGCATCGTAAAGTCTTTTACTGTTTGCTGCTTTCTGTTAGGTGGTTTTGTTTTTCTTTACCTTTTAAGTTGCTGAAGTGGAAAACTATATATTGAAACTACCACTAGAGGTCAGTATTGCTCTTTCAGTAATCATTCAGCCAACCCACTTAGGCCCAGCTCAATCTGAGTCTAATAAATGTTCAAAGGAGAGCTTGTAGGCACTTTCTAATTAAAAGCTACTTTCTGGATAACTCAGTTAACTCATCTGTAAATTGCAGACAGCAATGTTACCTTCCTCCTAGGAGTATTGTCAGGATTATTGAAATGAAATTTTAACCTATGTAAAATTCTTCGAATTGTGCATGGCTCATAGTAAACATTCTGTGATTACTGTGTGTTACGATGTTCCTGTCCTCAGGCAGTGTCGTCAAGGAGACTGATGTAAAGAAGTATTTACAAAATGTTACAGGAGCATAAACAATTTCAGTAAGCTTTTGTGGGACCAGAGTTGCCCCAGAAATACGACCTGTGCTTGTGTCGTTTTTATTTTTATTTTTTAAAGCAGGGGCTCTTGGATGGTGTCACCTGGTGGGAAAAACCCGGGTTTGTTCCCCAACGTGATTTGAAACCTTTGGTCTCCTGTTACATGTTGGACAACCCTGATTAAGTTGCTCCCCTCTCCTGGTCTGGCAGTAACAATGCCTGCACCGTAGAATTATTGTGAGGGTTTCAGAAAACAAAACTGTGCAAGGCCTAACCCCGCGGCTCCAGGTGTTTAGAAGTTATTTTTATTATTTTTTTATTTTATGTAATATTTCAACCCAGGTAAGCAAGTGTGGCCCAGTAGAGTACTTGGAAAAACCCACCTGCTACGTACCGAATCTTGTCTTTTATATCTTTATTGTATTTTTTTTCCATTACCATTTAATCCCCTTATACCCACCTCCCCCCAGTAATCACCACACTGTTGTCCACGTCCATGAGTCCTTTTTCCGTTTTGCTCAGTCCCTCCAAATGTACGTGTACTGGGGTGATTGAAAATCCTTGTCTATAAATTCCTAAATAATACTATTAATTTTTACCTTACTTTAAAAAAAAACAGTTTGCTTAGGTAGAATACATATTAGCTCCACCTACCTTGATCCAAAATTTAAACACCAAAATAATAGAATCTGAACTGAGTTTATTGACCTACTGGAAGGGGTCATTAATCACGGTTGGTGTCATTTTCCAGACCCTAGGAGTGATGGCAGCTGGAGCGAAAACATTCGAGCACATTGATAGCAAATGGACATAAGTCCATTTTACATCTAAAAGACTGAAAATCATCATATAATGCAGTTTTGGATCCAGAAATGACGTCCGTGCACTCTTATGTCATCTCATGTCTCTCCCTAATTTATCATTAATCACACCACATCAAAATTCTGTACATGCAAAAGATCATCTGGTCCAGTACTCATTTTATAAATAAGGAAAAATGTGTAATTGTTCTCATTTTTGTGATTCAGAGATGTCCATCTCCACAGCCACACAGAAAAACCCTTATGAATTGAACATTAAAGGTTTTTATTTTAAATGAAGTAATTTACCACTCATTTGAATATTCTGATTCTGAAAATTGAGTTATTCTAATAGGTGATACCCAAACTTGGGAAATGCAATGATTTTATGTAGTCCCCATCTGATTCACATATATAAAAGGAGAATTAGTGACCCACTTAGCTTTCAGAAATTCTTTCTCCACTGTGCTAGACACGCCCCACCCCAGGGCCTTTGCTCCCATCATTCCCTCTGCCTGGACCTCTCCTGGCCCTCCTGGCCACGAGGCTCATCTCGTCTCCATCCAGCCAGTACTCACGTGACGTTAGTGAGGCCACCTTGTCCAAAATTGCAAACCACCACCCTTGACACATACTGCCTCTCCTTTTTCTCTGATTTATCTTTTCTCCTCAGCCCTTATCACCTTATAACCTACTAAGTATTTTACTTACTTATATTGTTCATGTAAGTGCCATGTGGACAGGAATGTGCTTGCTTTCTTTGTGGCTGTATACCCCAGCCTGGAACAGCACTTGCCCATGCTCAGGTAGGCACTCGAGAAAAATGTGATGAATGAGTGAGTGACAGTGAGCCTGAAAACTACATGTCCATTCTGTAACTGAAATTATAATTCTTCCCCTCAGGCATCTTGGTGTACAGGGCTCACAGAATAATCGAGTCTTGTCAAGAAGCATTCATCTTGCGCCTCTTTCGCCAGAAAAACAAACATGGTTTTATTAAAGCTTTCACAGACAACGCTGTTGCCTTCGATACTGGGTTTTGTCATGTGGAAAGAGTGATGAGAAATCTTTTCGTAAAGAAGCTATATCTGTGGCCAAGGTAAATAGCATGACGTGATTAATTTCTGAGAGGGAATCTGCTGTCATTTAATGTTGCACTTTAATATAAAATTTGCTGTAATTGGACTTGATACAGGGTAGTCATTTTCATAACCAGTGCATTCAAATATAAATACTGTCTCTGGTCACCACACTGGTGATTCCTTTATTTATTTATTTTTATTTCTTTTTTTAAAGATTTTATTTATTTATTTTTGAGAGAGAGGGGAAGGGAGGGAGAAAGAGAGGGAGAGAAACATCAGCGTGTGGTTGCCTCTTGCGCACCCCCTACTGGCGACCTGGCCCACAACCCAGGCATGTGCCCTGAGTGGGAATTGAACTGACGACCCATTGGTTTGCAGGCTTGCGCTCAGTCCACTCAGCCACACCAGTCAGGGCACATTTGTGATTCTTTTAAAAGGAAAGAGAGATATGAAAGTTATTTTTCTGGTAGTACATCAACCCATCCCAATTCAGCCACACCATCCTTTCTTATCCGCATAGTGCAACCCCCAGAGAGCTAGCTAGAACACAGGTGGCAAACACAAGGCCCACGGGCTGAATCCAGCCCTCCACCTTGTTTGATCTGGCCCAGCACCTTGTTTCTACCTGGCAGTAGCACCGAGCTCCTTGCCCCTAGTTAAGGAGTAGTTATAGTGATATAGTCCTAAAATTATGTTCGGCCCTTTGAAGGCAACCATGAGGCTGATGTGGCCCCGGTGAAAATGAGTTTGACACCCCTAACCTAGAGACTCACATACACTGCAGTGGTAGGTGAACTACAGATTTATTGGAGAAGACACCCACTTCTACTTTCAAAATTACCCATCGAGGAAATAATGCCTAAAGATTATTTTTTTAAGATTTTATTTATTTATTTTTAGAGAGAGGGGAAGGGAAGGAGAAAGAGAGGGAGAGAAATATCAATGTGTGGTTGCCGCTCATGCACCCCCGACTGGGGACCTGGCCTGCAACCCAGGCATGTGCCCTGAGTGGGAGTTGAACCGGCGACCATTTGATTCACAGGCTAGCACTCAACTGCTGAGTCATACCAGCCAGGGCACCCAAAGATTTTGAAGATTCCTGTAAATTTCTAGGAAAAACAAAAGGTTTCAATTTTCAAACAATTTTGCTGCCTATGCCAAATAGGTATTTTGGTTATCCTATATGGTATTTAAGAGTAGTTGTTGCCCTGGCCGGGCGGCTCAGTTGGTTGGAGCATTGTCCCATGCACCAAACAGTTGTGGGTTCTATCCTCAGTCGGGGTTTATACCTAGGATGCAGGTTCAATCCCCAGTTGGGGTGAGTACAGGAGGCAACTGATTGATGTTTCTCTCTCACATCAATGTGTGTGTGTGTCTTCCTCCCCTCTCTTCCTCTCTCCCTAAAACCAATAAACATATCCTCAGGTGAGGATTGTAAAAAAGTAGTTGTTGTAGTCTTTGCTTCATGATTATCTCTTATTTTGGGAATCAACAAACTTTTCCTGGAAAAGGCCAGATTCTAAAGATCTCGGCTCTGCAGGCCATGTGGCCTGTGAGTCACTTGGCTCTGCTGCCCTGGTATGACAGCAGCTGTGGACAGCACATGGACACTGGGCATGGCTGTGTCCCAGTGTCCATAAAAACAGGCCCTGGATTTAGCCCAGACCATAGTTTGCGGACCTCTGCCTTATTTGAATAGTTTCCATTCACTGAGGTTAAAAGTATTCCTGAAAACATTGCCATTTTTCTATTTCGTTTCCCAATTGCATTTACAAAAAGGAGGAATGAGACTATGAAACCAAGACCAGAAATACATAACTGTTGAAACTCTAGAAGATGTTTGAGAAATGTGTGTCCCTTTAGGTTTCATGTAGCAGTGAACTCATTTCTAGAGCAGCACAAACCCGAAGTGGTGGAAATCCACGTCTCCATGACGCCAGCGATGCTGGCCATGCAGACAGCCATACTGGACATCTTGAACGCATGCCTGAAGGAGCTGAAATGCCATAACCCGTCACTTGAAGTCGAAGACTTATCTTTAGAAAATGCTATTGGAAAAGCCTTTGACAAGGTACTGTGTTTCTTTTCCTTTTTAAGCACAGTTTGTTATAATTTTGAAGAATGCAAGTTATTTTAATATTTGCAGTGTTCTTAATAGGAATTTGCTGTTGTTTATAATTAAATTGGAGGTGATTTGAAGTATAGATAGCTTTTTCAGCTTACTGGAAGTAATCATTTGTAGTAAAATATGTGGATTGGCAGATAAGCACTGATTTTTGCAATGATTATCTCTTATTTTAAGTACGACTGAGAAGAGGATAAACAATCTTTTTGCTCTTAAAGGGTAACACTTGGATATCTGCAGGTAGAAGAGTTTCACATAAGAACGCTTCAGAATTCGTGGTGTCTTGTTTTGAGTTTTCATTAATGAGGAATGTGAAATTTATTCTGTCTTAAAATTGCGTTCTGAATTGGGAAAATAGCTCAAGGGATTTTTATTCTAATTTTTTTTCATCAGAGATTAATATTGATACAGCTAGGTAGATGTCTAGGTCTGAACTGCAGATCCAGAAAATGCTGA
>VMDR010020648.1:0-17473 GCA_007922815.1 Macrotus californicus | reverse complement strand
TTCCTGTTTTAAAGTTTGCCTTCACTTCTCAGCCTTTTGGCTAAGATCAAGTGTAGAGTTTTCCACCGTGATTATAGTTTCTTCAAATTCTCCTTGTCTTTCCAATCATTTTTGCTTCATTCATTTTAATACTATCCTGTTGAGATGATACTGCTCCTTGATCATTAAATCTTTTTAATGGACGTTACTTTTATCACTCTAGATTTGTTTTGTTGATACTGTTTGTATTAGGAGGGGACATATTAAAATATAATCCCAATATTTGCCTGTAGATTGCTCTAGAATAGGTACTTTACCCCCAGAGCCAACAATCTCTTCCTAAGAATCTCTGCTTAGGATTGTGAGACTTCCCAGTGACTGAAGCTGTACTGGGTAAAACACAGGTGGTACAGGCATTGCCACCAGCTGAGTAAAAGAAACTGAACTACAAAGAGACTGATTGAGGCAGATGCACAGGGAGAAACACAGATGTCGGATAAGGAAATGGTTTCTTGGATACAGTTTGATTCTGAAGCCTAACTGCATTCCTTTCTTTAGGCTGTGTGAGATACACTCATTTCCTTATAGTAAATTCCCATTTGCTTAAACTAGTTCATTCATTCCACAGCTGTTGATGGATTACCTGGGATGTACCAAGTACTGTTATAGGCACTAAAAATATAAAATTCCCTGTGCTCATGGAATTTATCTTCTAGTTAGGATATACTGGTATAATAAGCCAGCAATAAAGAGAGATGAGGGTATGCTATTTAGATAGGAAGTCAGGGGAGCTCTGTCTGAAGAGGTGACATTTGTGCAGAGGCCACAATGAGGTGAGAATGAGCCAAGTAGATATCTGAGGGATAGAGGGAGCACCAGCCCCAGGGGTGAGCGTTCCTGTAAGAAGGAATAGCATGGGCAAAGACCTAAGGCATGATAGGACATTTTAGCCTTTTCCCAGAATGTGAGAATACCAGCATGACTGGAGCTGACTGGGTGTGGGAAGACGGCGATCAAAGACCAAAATTACGAACAAATAACCACCATTAATGATAGACAACTTTAGATCAGTGCAAATGCTCTGGGAATCAGTTAATAAGCAACAACCTCATTCTTTTCCTGAAAGTTGGCAAATCAATGACAGCTCCTGCTTTCTGGAAACCAGACAATCGGTGATAAAACCCATAGTTCTTAAAGTCAGCCAATCACTGATAGCTCCACCCTTCTAGGCAACAGCCAATCATGAAGTGCTTCAACCTCAGTGAGTCAACCTCAGCCTTACTCCAGTGACCATTTAAAATCTGTCAATCCTCCAACACCCCTGTTTCTGAAAGCCCACCAAACCCTGAATGCCAAGCTTCTCAAAACCGGAGATCAGATTACTTTTGGCTTTGTTTGGGGAGACTGCCCCTCCTGAGCACAGCTCTCCCATGCAGGCACACCAGGAGTTCACTTTTTTCATTATATAGGTGAATTTATTAGTAGTACATGAATCTCAATCTTTTCAAGTTCAACCTCTGCTTATGTGAATTGGACTTGTGACCGCCACATTGACAGTACTAAGAGATTATCAAACTCAGTCTTTTTAATTCTGGCAGTAGCTACCATTACCTTTATTTATTAATTTGTATATGTTGGAACTCAAAATGCCAAAACCAAAGTGTACATTTTCAGATGAATTTTCTAAATGGTGGACTTTTATTAATGAGGAAAAGGTCATTTTGAAGCTCTCAGTACACTATTGTTTACTCAATATTAAAAATGGTGGAAAGTCAGATATAAATCAGTATATACCAACAGCTAAGCATAGGAGATGTATCATTTACTCTTCTGTTACCAAAGAAAGTGATAAAATAACAATTTTTATTAAGAGAAATTCAGATGAAGAAGATAAAATAATCACAGATGGATTCGTAATAGCCTTCCTTCCACACTACATACCAGTCTCAAACTCATAGTTCAATTGGTCTAGCTAAAGTATTTTATTGGTTAAAAGAACTTATTGAATGTGTTTTTTTAAAAACTGATAAAATATTCCTTCCTTTAAATGTAAAGTATTCATAAATATAATAACATTATTTTGGGGCAGGAAAAATATTCCAACTTGAAATTGATAATTATCATGGTACTTGCTATGACAATTTCTCTTTTTTAAAATTTCTTATTGTATTTTTCCATTACCATTTATCTCCCTTATAATCCACTCCTGCTGTGGGCAATCACCACACTGTCCGTGTCCATGAATCCTTTTTCCTTTTTGTTTGACCCCTCCACCTCCTAGCCTCCCCGACCCCATACTGTCATCCTGATCTCTATCTCTGAGTCTGTGAGTCTGTCTCGATTTTGCTTGTTAGTTCAGTTTGTTCATTAGATTTCACATATAAGTGAAATCATATGGTCTTTGGCTATGATGCTTTCATCCCTTGAAGAGTTATATTCTTTTGCATAGATGTTACTAAACACTCTTCCAACATGACAAGTGGAATTATAAAGAAGGAATAAAAACCAATGACAATACTCCTTTCTTTTATCAGTACACAATGCTGTTAAAAGTTATGGATCAAAAGATCACAGAATAATCCTAAAGAATGGAAAAGCAAGTCATGCCTCAAATATGGCATTATGTGCTCAAACAAATCAAATGTAAAAGTTCAGTATACTGCTTCATATTACTAATGTTGTGTATATTTTTTCATTAATGAATGTTTAATGGACACAAGAATGAAATAAGTTGACCACTATAGAAACTGTTATGTAAGTGGAATATAGACTGGACTGCCAGGAATTTTATAAACAAATCCTGCATAACAAAGAAACATTAAGGAGAGCAAAATGAAATATGATTAAAGAAAGAGGTAGGAAATTTAGATACTTAGAATTTACTTTAGATTAACAAGTAATTTTTAGCAAAAGTATGTCCCATGCACTATTTTTCTTTTACTCAACGTACATACAAATGCATAGGCAATTACAAATAATTAAAATTTAACTGAGTGTCCTTTATTTTTATTTGCTCATTCTGGCAACCCGATGGGAGGGGTAATTCTTTTTTTAATTTCCCAGAACTTAAATTGCTTCTGTAAAAAATAACAACCTATTCCTGTTTTATAGATATAATAAATTCATAGGGATCTCTCTGTTTTTGCATTCATTCTGCTGTTTCATAGGAGCTTTCCTTTGTTTCCACAGTGTGCTGTTAGTCTTTGATGCTGTTTGTTTTTGTCAAATGTTCAGGAACTCTTGGTTATCCAGTCACACGTACAATGTCAGGTTTAGATCAACCTACTTAAGTAGCTGGAGTATTTGAGCTCATGAAATTCCTTGTTGTCTTGGCAATCTATGCAATTCTTGGGTGAGAAAGAAAGACCTCGTTGCCAAGCAGGCTTTCCTTTAGGGGGCACAGGTAGCTTGCCTTCTGGATACAGGTGCTCCTCATCCCTCGTGCCAAGGGAAATAATGTCCTGGCTTGCCTGAGATGATGACGGGTTGCACTTCTTATCCTGGCATAATTATTCCTAGTGCTTGCTTTTACTCAAAAGTGTCCCAGTTTTGGCAACAAATTACATTTTCATCCTTCTTATGACAGATGGAAGATAGCTGGGATATTGTCCCATTTCTCTCTCTGGCCCCAGCACCCATTTTGGGAGTGTCTCATGGCAAATGTGCCAGTTAATTCAGAGAGCAGAACTCATGGCTTTAACCTGAGGCAAATGCTACAGCAGCCACTTGGAGACTCACAGACTGATACAGCACTGCAATCAATTTCCTTACAGGCTGATCTCTTCTGCCCATGTTTCTTAGCATCTTAGGTTTCTCTTTCAGGGATTATCAGAGCTGTTATTTTTCACCTAAATGAGATTATAGGGTTTGCTTAATCCCTATAAATATCACCATCTATGACTAATCCCATCTTCTTTACTATTCAATATTAAACCTGTAATAATACGTATTATTATAGGTGCGTGAACAGCACTTTTCTTGTATTAATCCTCACAGAAACACCATTATCTACATTTTCCAGATACAAACACTGAGGCACAGAGAAAGAAAGTACTTTACCCAAGGGCTGGAAGACCCAAAGAGACTAAGCAAGTTATCAAGAAACTATTCCTGCTAAATTTCTCTTGTGAGACAACAGCCCTCTTTCTGGCTTTCTAGAGCTGCTGGGGGTTTAGCACCTTCTAAATTAGCTCTGTCATTTCTGTGAGCTTTTGACAGGAAGGAAAGGTTGACTCATGAGGTCAGTTAGCTATTTTGAATCAGAAACTTATCAAACCATTTCTTTCAAACAGGGGTATGCTGTCACATGGAAGAAGGGCTTCTGGTCTAAATTATTATTTGCTGTTGTTCAGCCCACCTAACCCCCCTATTAGCCGATGCTCACTAACACGCACAGACCTTCCCACACCGCTTCCCATTGCCTCATCAATCTAGAAAGCTGGGTGAAGATCTGGTGTAACAACAGGAAATCGTACCGTTGAAATTTCCACACAGCCCCTGGACATTCCACTGCAGGTTTTTTTATGGGCCACCCCAGGGTCATAATAGGACATCCCTTTGCAGCATATAACTCCAAATTATATTATTTTTAAATCAGAAAGGGACAGTGACAACTGAGACCAATCCCATTATTTTGCAAATATAAAAAGTAATTCCAAAGAGATCAAGTGATTTACCCATCATCTCACAGCTAATTAGTATAATTAGGGATAAGGCCAGAATTACCTCAGAGTTCTTTTTATTCTGTCTCACTGCCTCTCCGTTTGGTTGCTTTGGGAACAGAAAAAGAAAATCATTAAAATCATGTTATATATGTCTAGAAATGATTGTTTTGTGTAGGTTTGCTCCAAATGTTCTGGACCCATACGTTTGTGAAAATTGCTATCTTAATTTTAAAGGGAATCTTTACAGTTTGATTGCCGCAGCTCTCAGGGGTCCCTCAGAGTGTTTTCCAGGTTTTCTGTGACATACGTGCTGGTACAGCAGACCATACTTCTTCTCATCCTCAGAGTAGGATTGACTCAGATCTGTTCCAATATGTTAACATTTTCATCTCAGCTGACTCACTTGCCAAGAACAACAGGCTTTTATGCCAGTTTCTAGCATAATCCACATCACTCCTCTGCTGGGTAAAATAAAGAAATATTATTCTACTTTAAGGTTAATGAACTTTGAAAAGTGAAAGCTCTTTTTTTTTTCTGTTTCTTGTTTTTCCTGATAGCAACTGGCTTCCTGGGTTTCAGATATGCTCTAGAAATCTCAACATTGAAAAGGCTAAAAAAAGGGGGGGAGGTGCTTGACGTAAAGGAAAAGGGGGGAAATTAAGAGATATTTCATAATTTATCAAGAGATGAATATTTCCCATTCTAAACTAAATAACAATGGCCTTCTTATCCAGGACCAAAAAGAGATCTTCTAGAAAAAAAGGGGGGCATAAGCTTTTATCATTTGTTTTTGTTTTCTTTTTGTTTTCTATTTTTTAAAAAGATTTTATTTATTTATTTTCAGAGAGAGGGAAAGGGTGAGAGAAAGAGAAGGAGAGAAACATCAATGTGTGGTTGCCTCTTACATGCCCCCAGCTGGGGACCTGGCCCACAACCCAGCCGTGTGCCCTGACTGGGAATCGAACCAGCGAACTTTTGGTTCAGAGGGTGACACTCAATCCACTGAGCAGCACCAGCCAGGGCTGTTTTCTTTTTCTTTAATTGTTTTTAACTACAGGAGCCATCCCCACCTCCCACCCTCAATCCTACTCTCCTTTGGCTTTGTCCATGTGTCCTTTATACATGTTCCTTGATGACCCTTCCCCTATAGGGAGGAAATAGCTACCGATACTCAATAATCTCTGTTTCAAAGCATATTAGTAACTAAATTCTAAAACATCTGCTCTTTATAAGCCATAAATTCAACATAAAAAGCAATGATTCTTGTCAATGAATAGCTCTATCTGCTCTCCTTGACTATTTCCAGCTATGAAAGCAACAGAGCTAGAAAATCTGCTAACATTATCTGCAGCTTCTGGGACACCCAGGTTACCCATAATTCCCTCAGCAGAAGCCCTTTCTTAGAATAACCCCTCATGCCACTCCACCTCCATTCACTTGGCCAACCATTTGCTGATTGACACTGACCTCTCCAGTTCCTCCTCTTCAAGGGCACCAGAATAATATCCCACCTACATTCTTGTTAATCCTAGCTAAAGCGCCATCTTCTCCTGTTTTATTTTCTTAGTAGCTCTTTGTGCTATCACAGATGATCTCATTTGTTTATATACTTGTTGTCTGTCAGCTCTTTTGAGAGATTTTGTTTATTTTAGTCAAGATGCAACTCTAATTTCTAGAACAATGCCTAACACCTAGGAGGTGCTTGAAAATATTTGTTGAATGAATAATTTATTTGGCTGCCTTGAAGCTTCAAAGCACCTTGGTCTCTGGAATATAAAAGAGCAGCTCTAGACTCTCACACCTTGCCCACTTCGGTCATCACTCGGAAATGTCTCCCACCTCTGAAATTAAAACCCATGGAAATCACTTCAATTGCTAGCCCTTCATTCTCGGGTACATTCTCTACTGCTTTATTTCTAACAGTTCCAGACTCTCCAATTGTAACACAAATGCTCCACCAATTCTATGTAAGGCTTCTGTGCAATTCCTTCTGCAGCTGAGCTTAGTGTGAGAGCAGTTTACACTCACTAACTTGACTTTGCCATTTCCCACTCTGTCTCAACCCAGGTTTCAGGTCCCACCTCTCTACGAAAACTACCTTTGCAAAGTCGCCACCTCACAATCCCATCAGATTATAAAACCATTTTTTAAAAAAGAAATCTAATATCAAATATAAGGAGTATGTGGCAAAACAAACTTTCTTACCAGTGGAGTAAAAAGAACACAATCATTTTGGAGAACAATCGGTAAAATTGAAAATATAAATTACTAACAACATATTCCCCTAGAGAAATTCTCTCACATGAGCACAAGAAGACATATATAAATGTCCGTCACAGCACTATTTGTAGGAGCAAAGATTTGGAAATCACCTAAATGTTCACTGTGGTAGAGACTGGTACTTGGTCCTCAAAATCCCCCTTTCCCTTCCTCATTAGTAATTGAACAACCAACTTTTAGGCATGTGGTGAGTTAGAAAAAAGATGCTTTTTCAATTCTTCAGAGTTGCCATAGTGTAGTTAAGTGTTAGTTAATGAGATGTGAGCACAATTGAGGAATGAAACATTTTCTCTTTCTTCTACTATAGGAATGGCAGGCATGTCCACTAGAACTGAAGCAGCCATTGTGAACTCGGAGGTGACATGTTTATAAAGGTCCATGCAGAGAGGAATAACAAGATAGAGCCCGTGTCTCAAACTCACGGCATTCCATCCTGTCCCTGGAAAACCACCTTTGGACTTACACAAAACAGAGAGAAAATTTTATTTTCTTGTTTAAGATCCTGTTATTTCATTTTTGTTTTTTTGTTGGTCATCTTTAGCCACAATTAATCCTAATAATCAAAACAGTGTATTCATTAAATGGTCTCCAGTACAGCAATAAAGAGACAAAGAAATCTATCAACATGGATAAATCTCAGAAACATAATATTGCAGAATCATATGTACAAAATAATACTATCTGTTTAAGGTTATAAGTGCAAAATAACATATTGCTTATGGATTTTTACATATTTACATTAAAAGTATAAAACTTATATGAAAATGATTCACAACAACTTCAAAATAGTGGTTTCCTTAAAGCAGGGACTTTTTTGACTCTACATTTATTAACCAGCTACATTACTGATTATTGTGTCAGCCATTATGGTCAAAGCTAAACTAATTAAGAGCCTCTCCGTTTGCCTCTCGAGAGCTTTCAAAACTGACCTGTCCACACTCTCCTTGTAAATCACTGCCACTGAAATGAAGTCCGACTCTTCAGTATCTGAATCACTCCTGAATGATGAGCGGTGAGACAAGTTGTTCCTGGGACATGACATTGTGAAAACCAAGCTGAGGAGAATACCCTGCCAGGCTGCCATAGCCCTGTAGCAGCAGAGGCAGCTTTGGCTAATTGGTCACTACAGGTTAACCATAATTTATTCATATTCACCAAGCTTCCCTCAGTGTGTTCTGATTAGGGTTAGGAATACTGATCCCGCAATGTGAACAAAGCAAGAGCTGGCTGCATTATTTTTTACATGTGGAAGAAATCTGAGCTTGAGAAGAAGGTGAAAATCAACCAGTTAGCCATTTTCAAGTTTCCTATAATGGTGAGAATAATAACCATCACTTTTTGAGTGCTTATCATGTTATATATATTTGCTTACTTAAAATTTTCACAACTGCCTATATTATATATTTAAAAACTGAGAATTAGCAATAGCTAGTGGTCACATTGCTAGAAAGAGGTTGAATTTGAATTTTATTTAAAGGGCTGTCTGAAGCCAAAGTCTGTATTTTTGCATATTGTACTAGGCCATCTACTACCACTAATAATATTTACACTCATGGGATAGTAACAGGGGCAGGTAAACTAAATAGTTGATTGCATCGTTCAATTAAAATAGTGCGGAGGCCATCGAAGGGTTTACTCGTCCCCAAATATCTCCACATTCTGCAATGTTGCTACCATTTATGTCACTTTGGGGGTTAAGTAATGTTCCCCAGAGTATCAGTAAAGTTTGTCTCCTTTGAGGGTGACATCACCGGTTAATTTAACAAATTCAACTATAGTTTAATAACAATCTACTAAAACTAGATTTCCAAAACAATGAGATATCTGTCACACACACTTTAATGGATAACGTGAGAGTCCTTTAAGGAGCAAGTGTTCTTAGGAGGCAAAGCTGTAATGAAGGGACCTGGACAGTGAAATGGTAACATATAGGAGCTGTATGCCCTGTGGATTTGGTATCTTGACATGAAATGGAATGTTTGAGTTTGAGGAAATCTGGAAGATTTCTATTATCATCTCCCTTGTTGCATCATCCACCAAAATACAGCCTTTACAAAAGAGGAAGCTTAGCCCAGAGAAATTCCTCCATTTGTTCACAACCAAACAGGTAGATTTTAACTGTGCTAAGACTAAATCATAAGCCTTTTAACTCCCAGGTCATTTCTCTGTCAAAGTTGGGGAGAAAAATGCCAAAGAATAGAAAACAATGAGGAGATAAAGAAAGAAGGATATGGCCCAATTTACCATTTTAACCAGCACAAGCCAACACATTCACCCACTGCTTTTATCTGATTTTGGATGGAGGGGAGAGAAAATGCAGGGGATGGCTGTGTGTGTGCCAGCGACATCCTGCCTCTCTTTAGGAAGAAAGCTGTTCAAATCATTGAACATGCTGGAGCTCTGACTTCTGCTTCCTTCAAGCCCACAGCTCATCTGAGGAGGAAGGAGGAGCAGCTTCGAAAGTGAGAGGAGAGGCAGCTGTAATGGAGAGTTCATCTTGTCCAGCTTCCAGCCCGATCTGTTCCCATCCCCCACATCCCAGCCAAGAGGAGTCCCTCTAGTGCCAGTTGCCCAACATCTCCTTAGATCAGTGATTTTTGACCCTTTTTAATCTCATGGCATACATACACTAATTACTAAAATTCTGTGGCATATACACAAATACATATGTTTTTGCCAATCTGACTAAAAAATAGGTATAACTTTGATTGATTTACAAAAATAATAATAATAGTAATTACCTACCCTTTTAGCTCCACACTGACTTTTTTAAAAAAATAGGGTGCCCATATTTGTATAAAGAATTTCTGGTACCAAGAATTAACCAATCAGATGCAACCTTATTATGCAATGTGACCAATAAGATGCAAGCCAATTATATGACCTATATATCTATGGCTCAAGACAGGGTATTCACATTGGATAGCTATTTTGTGTTGGCTGTTGTCATTTTTTAAATTTGACAGTCTAAGGGAAAAGAGGCCAGTGCCCCTGATTAAATAGTCGGGTATTGCATGTTTTAAAAATTCTTGTGGCACATGGGTTGAAAATTGTTGCCCTAGTTAGAGCTCATCTTTGAGCCAAAGCCAAGTTTGCTGGGGTTCTCACCCATTGGTTCTAGTAATGCTCTCTGGAGCCACACAAAGAGGTGAAATACCTCCCCTATGTAATAATCCTTCACATATCTGATGAGTCAAGTAGTAATAACAGTGAACACTTACATGTAATGTTCACCATTACCTATTAACACTATCAACTGTGTTGTAGACACTATTTAAAGTTCCTTACTTATATTAACTCATTTAACTTTCACAACGACCCTAGGTGCTTTTATCATTGGCCCATGGAAAACAAGCATACAGAGGTTAAGAAATTTACCCTTAGATTTGAGTCCATTCACTGAATCATTGTTACCTAAACTTGTCTTCTCTGTTTTTTGCTCCCCTTCAGGTACTACTCCTGTGAGTCTCCATCCCTTCCACTCCTTCTGTTACTCACATTCCAGTTGGTCAGTGCAGCTTTTAAACAGTCACTATTGAAGACTGAGTTCTTTGAGAAGCAGATCTGAGACAGACTTCAGAGCACTCAGGATGTTTATTAACGAGTGCCCTGACATCAACATCTGGGGAAGGGCGAACAGGGCTGGGTGAGTGGGGCAAAACACAACTCCACAATTTTTGTAACCTATTGAAATATTTATCGTAAAACACTCATAGGTTACTCTGAAATGTAAAATATTTTCAATTGACTGGAATTAAGATTGGTTGGGTTTCTGCCTACATCAAATTAACTACTTGCCCTATTTTTGCCCTACATTTTAGCTAGGCAAGTTCATGTAGAACCTGGTTTATGAATGATGATAATGGAAACCCTTTCACCAATTCAGGCTAATTACACAAAAACGTCTGTGTATACTCACTTCATCAAAGATATGGTTTCTCTTTACAAATAGAAGGTACATTGGCCCTGGCTGGTATAGCTCAGTGGATTGAGCAGGGGCTGCAAACCAAAGGGTCACTGGTTTGATTCCCAGTCAGGACACACGCCTGGGTTGCAGGTCAGGTTCCCTGTGGGGGCATGTGAGAGGCAACCACACATTGATGTTTCTCTCCTTCTCCCTCCCTTCCCCTCTCTCTAAAAATAAATAAATAAAATCTTGAAGAAAAAAAAAGAAGGTACATTGTTCTTATAAGTGTTAAGGAAAAGTTTACAGAGCCCCTGAAAAATTATTAGGCCCCTTATTTGTGTGCAAGTTTGTTCATTTGGCTGTTAGTTTAATAAAGCTACTACTGGTTTATCAACAAGGTTGTTTTTAAGAACTTCACAGTATGTTAGCAAATCTGTAGAGCAATAGATAATTTTTTTCCTGGGGGAAAAAAGGAATAGATTGCCGTGACCCCTGCAAATCTGTTAGCTGTCAGATGCCTATTATTGCGGCTGCTCCAAATGCTATTAAAGTTAAATCTTGAATTCCTACCTTATTTATTCACATAGTATGTTTCTTTTTAAGATTTTATGTATTTATTTTTAGAGAAGGGGGAGGGAATCATCATCGATGTGCAAGAGAAACATCAATTGGTTGCCTCTCGCACACCCCCAACCACAGACCTGGCCCTCAACCCAGGCATGTGCCCTGACCGGGAGTTGAACCAGCAACCTTGCGGTTTGTGGACAACACCCAACCCACTGAGCCACACCAGTCAAGGCTATTTTTTTTTTTAAGGTTTTATTTATTTTTAGACAGACAGGAAGGGAGGGAGAAAAAGAGGGAGAGAAACATCAACGTGTGGTTGCCTCTAGCACTCCCTGCACTGGGGAACCTGGCCTGCAACCCAGGCATGTGCCCTGGCTGGGAATCAAACCAGTGACCCTCTGCTTCATAATCCAGCACTGAGCCACACCAGCCACGGCTCAAGGCTATTCTTTTTTTTTTTTTTTTTAATTTTATTTATTTCATTTTTAGACAAAGGGGAAGGGAGGGAGAAAGAGAAGAGAAACATCAATGTGTAGTTGCCTCTCATGTGCACCCCACTGGGGACCTGGCCCGCAACCCAGGCATGTGCCCTGACTGGGAATCAAACCCTCAATCCTTCGGTTTGCATGCCAGTGCTCAATCCACTGAGCCACACCAGCCAGGCCTCAAGGCTATTCTTATAGTCTGTTTACCTACTATTCATATTTCAAAGCTCCTTACATTTCTGTTCTTGTTTTTATTGCATTATCAATTTCAGCAATCACAATTTATGACCTCAGCTACAGAAATCTCTACAGTATAAATATCAAAAATCATGCAAATGTATGAAAGGGACATGTGGGGGAATATTATTTTAATAATAACCATAAATAAAGGAATGAACAGTTTCAAAGGGAAATTAAAAGCAGGTAAGTTGAATCAATAACAAGGAAAAGAATGTGATGAGGAAAAGTCATCCATCTGCCAAATTGATACACTCGCACTCAGTGTGAACCTCAAAACAGCATTGTTCCTCCACATTAAGTTTGCTGAGAAGATATTGTAAATGGTAATTCCCATTTTCAAGTTGAATTACTTCTACAAAGTAAGCCAGTCACATTCTTCAGATGCCAGACTCTTAGCTACTTTTTTTTAAAGCAGGCCAGAGTGTCTCTCTCACACCCAGCAAAATCCAGGTTACCTCCTAGGACACCAGACACAACTTCAGATGCCAGACTCTTAGCTACTTTTTTTTTTTTAAAGCAGGCCAGAGCGTCTCTCTCATACCCAGCAAAATCCAGGTTACCTCCTAGGACACCAGACACGACTTCTTGCTCTTTAGAGTAGTTCAACCCTGTCTCTTTCAGTAAACGAATTCCATTCCTTTGTTAGTTTGGCACAAATGTTCTTGGTGGAAGCAGCTTCTTCTTAGTCATTCTAAGAAAAGGGCAAAAGAACTTGGCTACTGGTTATATCCATTAGAATTATCTATATTTTGTTTAACACCCTTGAACCAATGAGTTTGATAGAAGTCAAAGGAAAATGAAATGCTTATCAAATGAGCTATTCCATATGGGCAGCTTTCCCATGGATGAAACCAAGATTTCCTATAAGAATTGCATAATACGCTTTGCTCACTTTGCCACAAGTTCTTACTTCGCCTGTGATGTGAAGCTGAGCTGTCAGAGAGAGACATCTAAGGAGAAAGGTCAGCTGGAGGCGCTGAACCGAGTTTATAGCTGCAAAGGGAAACTGACTAATCTTAGAAATTTGCTTTTCCTTCCTTGTGCTAGATTTGATCCAACTAGAGGAAATTGACTGGTATTTCATGATTTTCCTTTACAATAAGCTGGGAGCAATCTGCAAAGGAAACTAGTCAGGTCTGAGTAGAAAGGAAACTGCTGAGCACCTTCGTCAGTTTCCTGTTGCATCCAACTGATAGCACAAAGGAGAGGATGTGATGTTATAGGCTCTGGCCCTAGGTTCTTAGATGCTGCTGATAAACGCTGCTACCCTCCATTCAAGGGCTAGCGATTCACAGTTTTCTCCGACCTAATCTAGATCCAGACTTTGAAGACTGCTCCTTAACTACCTTCTTTAAAATGCTTATGCTGTGTTAAATATAGAGAGCCAACAATTAAACCATTCCCTTTACAAACAGCCCCCTGATGATCTACCAAAAACTTCAGAAATACACAAGATCTGAATCCAGAGAAATTAGTTCCTTCAGAATAGAGTCAGCTCACTGCAGACATTTCCTTGACAGGGTGGGGGAAATGTCTTCTGATTTAGTTGGGGGTAAGAGTGTGCTGAAGACATTTCACTAGAAACAATTTCCCAACAGGGCATATGACTGCTCTACTCAAAAATTCCAAAGATTTCCCCCGGGGTTACAGAATAAAATTCTAGTTCATTTGCAAATAACTTGAAAGCCTTGACCAACATAATCCCTACCTACCTTTACAACACTTTTCTCAAACCACCCACTTAGTATCAAAAACAAACAAACAAAAAAATCAGTCTACACATGGCGTCCCAAGTTTCAGAACTTGGGCTCAGGTCAGGCTGCCATCCAGAATGACCTCACAGTTTCTACCCTCCTCTCCAAGTCTTGTCCATAATTTAAGTCCAGGGCAAGTTGCTGTTTCTCCAGCAGGCCTCCAGTAACTACTCTGGGTACAAAGAAATTGCACAGACCTTACTGTATGGCACACATTGCGTGCTGCTTTGCTGTGAAGTACTGTTTCATCATTCCTGCATTCCTGTTTAAGTCTGTATGCTTTTTAAAATAGTTTGGGGAGCAAGGTGATATAGTTTATTTCTTTATCTGCCTGCACCTCACCCAGAATAGTGTCTTCAATTTAATGATGTATATTTTAGATTAGTTTATTGAAAGTACATGGCATTAAACAGAAACAGATATGACCATGTGTAACTTCAGGTGGAGTGGAATAATCTAGCACTACAGTAAGATAATTGTGGGTTTGGGGATTTAAATAGCTTAGGTTCTTACAAATCCTCAGATTAATAGTTTAATAAGAAATATCTTGACTAATTTAACCCATCAGCCAACCTGTTAAACAAACAGAAGTGAAAAAGAACTTTTCTGAGTTTGGATGCTACCCTCCCAAACTGAACCCAGACTGTAGGTCCATTCCTTAGGACAAATGTTTCACCCTGGTGCAGGTGTGGACGGTGGGGGAGACTGTAAGTGAGCAGGGGCAGGGAGTATATGGAGAATCTCGGTACCTTCTGCTCAGTTCTGCTGTAAACCTAAAACTGCCCTAAAAAATAAAGTCTATTTTTAAAAAGTCCTTCTGTATTGAACCCATTTATGTACCATACCAGACTACTTAACAGAATCTGGTCCCCACTCCCAAATCTCAGCCCCTTGACGAGCCTCCACCATAATGCGATAGAAATAGGGGTCCCCGTGTACAGTGTCACCTAACAAGGAGGGACTTCTGTATATGCACACTGGCTGGGCTGAACCCTGGAGGCTCTGCCTTCACCACAGGCTGCCTGGACAAGTTGGAAATGACAGAAGGGTAAAAGGAGTTAATATCCCTCAGGGCAGACTTTAACCAGTGAGAGACAGGGAGAACCAAACAAACAGTCTTGCATCCTATCCACGGACTGTTCTGGTTTCTCGTGGCCTCTCTGGACACCAAACGATCTGCTGTGTTTTGTATTCACTTCCTTTCCCTGACTTACTCCCCTCTTCTCTTCACTCTCACGTCCCTGAGACTACACCCCTTTCTAAAATGATGGATGTATGAGCTCTCATTTCAGACTCGGTTTTCTAGGGGCGCTGAACACTTGTCAAATGCCAAACCCTGTGCTTAGAGTTAGGGAAAAGATATAGTACTCTATAGTTACAAATGTTTTTTTTTATATTTTGCTTTCTCGAAGAGGTAATGCATTCACATGGTTCAAAAAAGTAAAGGCACAAAAGGGTAAGCAGTGAAAACCTCCCTCCCACACACGTGCCCCTGCTACTTCTTGCCTTCTGTGCCCTGCTCCCCTCTGAATAATATGTCTTGGAAGTTGTTCCAGTTGGTACATTCAAAACCTCCACAACATTTTTTGGCTGCACAGTATTCCAACAGGTGATATACCATGATTTACTTATTCATTCTCCTATTGATGAAGCTTCAGGTTGTTCCACTCTTACTCCATTACAACCAATACAGAAACAAATAACATGTGGAAGCTGTTTTGTACACACACTTGCATATTATAGGCCAAATTTCTAGAAATAATATTTGTAGGTCAAAGAGTATGTGCATCTGTATAAGAGCACCTGCTATCGCATTGCATGTCCTCAATGACACAGCATGTTATTGTGTCACTGAGGACGCCCAAACACAAAAGCAATGACACAAAGTTTTTGCTTTTTATATTTCGGTTAGTGAAAAATGGTATCTCAGTACATATTTCAATTGTACTCCTCATATTATGAGTGAGGGTAAATATAATTTCAGGTGTTCAAGAGCCACTAGCTTTTCCTTTCCTGTGAACTGCTTGTTTTTGAAGAACTCTTCACCAAAAGAACCATCTTTGGAGCCTCTCTTCTTAAAACCCTGTGCACCATAACTCAGAACAAAGTAATCTGACGACTTTAACTCAACTCTCCCTATCACTGCTTGAGATACTGCAATTTATATTACTTCCCAGTTGCAAAGTCTGGTCCCCACACTCAGTGAGTTCAGAGTCTAGCAGTAAATCAAGATGGTAGGGAAAAGGGAATAAATCAGGCTAAAGGATAGTCAGCTGTCCTAATTTTAATGCCCAAAGAGGCAGAACACACTTGGCTGATGTTAGCGCCCACAGGCTCCATCTGACTGCTGGGTGGGCGGCATCTCTAAGCAGGATCAGGGCTAGGAGGGTGAAGTGTCCTGGTACTAAGAACTCTTCCAGGGTGAAGACTGTCTCCAGCGGAAGTGGACAGGGCTGGAATAGGCAGGGACTGAGATATTACAAGTATCAGGGTAAAGCTGCCTATGTAGAAACTTACAGGGGACCTATTGTGTGTGATGCGATCTTGTGGCTCAGCTCTGGTTCTGAACGCAGACAGACACACGTGGCATGCAGAGAACATCCGTGAATAGGTCTCCCGTGGGGAATCAGGCCTGCATTGCACCTAGGCCGCTTTGAGACTTGCTTTTGCTAAAAAACTCCCTCACCTTGAATTGAGGAAACAGTGTGTACTGCATATCTTTAAAGTAACCTCCCAAAATCTACCCTAAACCTCTCAAGTTTGGGTGTAACCAGTGCAACCTTTTCCCTTTACATTTGCAAATGACCTTTATCTTGAAGGGATTAGCAACATTCTTTCTTTTGTTATGGTAACCACCTAAAGGGAACCTGTGCACAGTGAAGGAGGACCCTCCTTGATGTAATCTACCTAGAATATCAATAAAAGCCTGTCAAGGCAAAGGGTCAAGGCCCCTCTCTCTTAATCCTTGAGAGATCGGCCACGCATCCCTTTTTCTCCACCAGATTCCTTTAGTCTGTGTGAATTTGTTCGTTACTTGTCCAGGGATATAAGACAAGCATTCCACAACAACACGCGGTCCTGCCGGGGACCGCGACAGAAGCTATTATGGGAATAGATGAGAATAGGATAGGAGTGAGGTCTAGAAAGGTCTGGCCATGAGATGACCTTTGAACAGGGCCTTGAAGAATAAGGTAGAACAACCAGACAGAGAGGCATGGCCCTTCCACACAAAGAGAATATAATAAGCAAATGTATGGAGGTCTGGGATCTTTTTTCTGTGAATAAAGACTGATCCAGGGTGGCCAGAGGACAGGAAAGCCTCCTGTGTGTGGCTGTGTGTATGTAGACACAAGTTAGGGGTATGAAAGATAGGCAGAATGCAAGATGAGGTCACCCTTTAATGAAAAGCTTTTCTTCCTTAGGATGCTTTTCAATTGAGCTCAAATTTTATCATAGATTTTATTTGGCATAAATAAAAAGCCCTAACATAAACATAGATTCGGATGATATATAAACAATCTATTTTAGGGTCAGAGTGAGTTGATTCCTACTAGTCACAAGGCCTCTTCTTCCTCTCAAATAAAAAATAAATCCCAG
>VMDR010020647.1:0-17419 GCA_007922815.1 Macrotus californicus | reverse complement strand
TCATTATAATTCTCACTGAGTTTCTTTAGCATCTTTATAACTATTACTTTGAACTCTACATCTGATAGATTACTTGCCTCAATTTCATATAGCACTTTTTCTGGGGATTCCTCCTTTTCTTTCAATTGGGGGTTGTTTCTTTGTCTTCCCATTTTAATTGACACCGTTTCCCCGCCACCCCCCTGCATATTAGATTGATCTCCTTTGACTCCCTGTATTGTTGGGGTGGCCTTCTGTGGTAGCAGTCTTGTGGGACTCAGTGGTACAGTCTCCTTGAACTCCTGAGCTAGATTCTCTAGGGATGTCCTTTATGCAGTTTATGTGGGCTTTCTTATCGTGATTGGGTTTTGGTTGTTGTTGGCTTGTTCATTGGTGGGTTCTCCCCTCTGGCTGGTTGATGAAATGTCACAACCCCCACCATATCTTGTATGCTGTTATACAGGAACTGTCAGCAGAAAACAAAACAACCTAGCAAACAAAACACATCTTTATTAATCTTATCTAATTTGTTGTTATTACCACAGTAGTGGTTGAGGGATATTTTTGCTGATGTGGAAAAAGAATAAGAATGTTATACAAAAGGAATAAAGAATATGAGGTGCCTAATGGAAAGAAAAATGATTTTGAAAGGGTAGGGGGAGGAGAAATAATAAGAGTGAGGAATAGAAAGTAGGTGAAGAAAAGGAGAAAATAAAATTCACTACATAAATAAAATAGGAAGGGGATAGGGTAAAATGCAGTAAGAAAAGGGAAAAGTACAATATGAGGATTGGAGGAAAAAGTAGTGAAAATAGGAACCAAATTGAAGAAAAACAATCACTGTAGTGATATCCATGACAAATGAGCAAAGATTAATAAAGGTAGAAAGAGAATAATTATATTATATGAAAGTAAAAAAAAAGAAAACATTATGAAATGTCTAAAGGAAAGAAAAATGATTTTGAGAAGATAGAGGGAGGAGAAATAATAAGTGTAATGGTTAGAAATTAGGCTAAAAAAGGGGGAAATACAATTTAAAATGAAAATAAGACAGGGCAGGAGGAAGGTGAAATGAAGTAGGACAGGAGAACAGTAACATATGAGATCTAAAATAAAAAGAATAGTGAACAGCTGGGGATAAATTGAAGAAATGCAGCAACAACTCCAATATCAATGACAACTGAGCAAATATTAATAGAGAGGAAATGACAATAAAGGTGTTATAAGAAAGGGAAAAAGAATGTGAGATTACTAATGGAAAGAAAGGTATTTTGAGAGGATGAAGGGAGGATATAGAACGAGTGAGGAATAGAATGAGGAGTAGAAAGGGAAAGAAAGTTTAAAACAAAAATAGTAAATAGAAGGATGAAGGCAAAATGGAGTAAGAGAAGGGGAAAGTAAAATATGAGATCTGAATTAAGACAAACAAATATAGTAAAAATATATATAAGTAAAATAAAATAGTGAAATAATAGGAACAAAATTGGATACAAAGAAACAATGTTACAGAGCTATGCAGGAGAAAAAATTAGTGTAAATATGAAAAAGAACAAGTTGGAATTCATCTCAGCAGGGTCTAGTGTTTGTTGGCCTACTGTCTTCTCCTTCAGAATCTGTCCCTGATGTCAGCTGGTGTGCCAGTCTAGCTTTAGGTAGCCTGTTTGAGGCTACAAGCAATCCACAGTCTGTGGCTGTCACTTTCAGGCTTGGCTTTTCCTCATTGTTCTGCCCTACTTGCTTTTTATCAGAACAAGGCCCCGGAGTGGGTTACCTAATGCCCAACAGCACTTGCATGTACTACCTCCACCTTCCTCCAGAGGGGGCCTGTGGTGTGATCAGGAGGGTGAGTTCCCTGGATCACCCCCTGGGAGGCACTGTTCAGTCTTCAGGGAAGATGGTGGGTGTGTTTCCCTGTCCCTGCACCACATGTCATGGTGTGTCCCAGATTATTTATAATAATGTATAGTTTCTGATGAATTAGCTGTCTATTTCAAGTGAGGGGCCAATCTTTGTAAATGGATCATCTCTTTCTTGCTTGGCACTGATGGTAGCTCTGTGTGAGAGCCGAGGCTGGGTGGGCCCTGAATACCTCTTGCTGTGCCAATTTCTAACCTCTCTGGTCTGCTATTTTCAGTACTATATGCCCTGAGGAGGAGCCAGCATAACATCTGATAAAAGTTCATTAAGGACTCCTTTGTAGATTCTCTTTCTTTCCCCTGTGAATATGCACCTAGCAGGGGGTTCTTGAACCTGGCCTTACTGTTATGTGGAGTTTAAAATGCTGCAGGTGGAAGATGGGCATGCCTTCCCCTTTCCAGAGGTTTGTACTCTACAGTTTGAGTGGCCCTGCCTGGTGACAAAGAATCTCAGGTGCTCTTCCCATGCCAGTTGAGTTTCTAACTCCCTGCTCTTGTAGGAGACTAAGACCAAACTTTCTGTCCTGCATGCAGGCCTCCACTCACTGGCCATGCTGTTTGGGGCCCCACAATCCCTTCACCATGCAGCCTTCTACTCTTCCTGGCCAGCTGGGTTCAGTGGGCATGAACCTTGCTTTGAATGTGACCTCTTTGCTGGTAGCACAGCTGTGCAAATACATGAGGTCCCTGCCCAGCCACACTTCTGCACCTCTCTTTAAAAAGTCTCTATGTGACACCCACACAGCAGCTCCAAGCCACTTCCTGGCTCTCTGTGCACTCCATCTCCCCAAAAGGCAAAAAGTCTTTCTTGGTCAAGGCTGGCTGTAGCCTGCCAGTTCCTCTGACAGTTTTAGGAGATAGAACTTCTCTCTTAGACTCTCCTAGTTGGTGCTACAGCTATGGACATGTGTTCACTGTGTGTGTGCAGCTGAATTTCCCAGACTCCGTATATCCTCCCCAGTCCCTCCTGATTAGGATTGGAGATTCTCTTTGCAGGACAAGGGCCACCCGCTCCAGAAGGGGGACGGCTACTAAGCTGCATTTTTTCTACTCTGTTCTCTCCTCTGCTGCAGGCACCTCATGTAGGGTATTTCCCCTTCAACTTACAAAGTCTCTTACCATACAGTGAAAATTTTCCTCTGTACTTCTTGGCTTCAAAAATTCATAACAGCTAAGATTCTGTTGATTGTTCAGGTCACTTGTCAGAAAATCAGCTGAAAATCCATGCTGGGGGCATTAGCAAGTGGGCTCAGCTTCCGCCTACTCAGCCATCTTCTTCTCTCTGGAATAATCATCTTATAGACAGAAGTCTTAACATTTGAAGAACAGACATTTGCCTGACACTAGATATGGTTTCCCAGGTAGAGGCAAGCCACTTAATAGTCATATGTAACATTCCCTGCTGTGATAAATCAATAGGCATTGATTGAGTTCCTGTAGGAACAACTATGTAAAATCAACACTGTTGTTAACATCTATTGACTATGTACTATGCTCTGTGCTACCTACTCAAAAATTAATGATGAAGTACAGTATGTATATTAGGAGCTGATTCATCTGGTATGATCAAAATCAGTAGAGCAGTGAAAGTCAGTTAAAACAGGGCATACATAATTTAAACATTTTTAGTTTTGACTTAATATAAAGGAATATGCATTCATTCACCAATTATTTTTTTTTAATGTAAGGCCTTTTAGTATGGGTGTTCATTGTCATCTCTCTTGATTAACCTGTGATACATAATCTACCTGGAGCATGTTATCAGTTTTATGTCCAACAGCTACTCCCCTCTTCCATGCTGCCAAGAACTTTTCTTTTTTCCTGGTGTCCTCTGCTTCCCCAAATAAACTTGGTGATTCTCTACTTGTCAGGAAATGGTGTTAGCTACCATTTTCTTGTTCCTGGCCAATGAGACACAAAAGAATCCTGGGGAGTTTCTTTAAAAAAAAAAGTCTTTGCTCTTAAAAAGCAACATGGGGGAGCTAAGGTTTCCACTTCAGCATTTAGTTTTGATTTATGAGGATGAGATGCCTTGAGCTGCTGAAGCCATCTTGATTCTGTGAAGGAAGGTTTGCCAATAAACTATGATGGTTGGACAGAAAGGTGGAAATGAAATAGGGCGACTTGGTTAAGGTGTATTAAACAACCCTAGAGTGTTTCTTTCTTTTTTTTTAAAGATTATTTTTTGATAGAGGGGGAGGGAGGGAGAAAGAGAGGGAGAGAAACATCAATGTGTGGTTGCCTCTTGTGTACCTCCTATTGTGTACCTGGCCTACAACCCAGGCATGTGCCCTGATTGGGAATCTGTGACCCTTTGGTTCGCAGGCCGGCTCTCAATCCCCTGAGCCACACCATCCAGGGAAACCCTAGAGCTTTTCTACCTCAGGACTTATAGATAACTGGAATGGTAATTCCATTATTCTTTTGCCTTTCAAGTAGAATTTCTGTTATTTCTAGTCAAAAATATTATGATTAAACACCACAATTCCTCCCCTTTCATTTCCTGCTTCTCCCATTGTATGGCTGGACTCTCCTGGAGAATACCCTTAAAAAGTAACTTGCACAAAGTCTCAAGGTGTGTTTCTGGGGAACCGTATGTGTTGGAGGTTTTCAGAGGTAAGGGCTATCTCTTCCAACTGCAGTAATTGGAAAAGGCCTCAGAATATAGCAGAAACTGTTTTGTGGATATTTATTTTTCAACAAATAATAATGGAGTGATGACAGTGTGCCAATTAAGAGTTATGACAATGAAGGGGCCTGCTAGGCCAGTGGTCCTCACATTGTGAGCTCTGGGATCAGCAGCATCAGCATCACCTATGAATTTGTTAGAAATGCAAATTCCCAGACTTTTTCAGAAACTCTGAGGCCAAGGCCCAGTAGTCTGTGTTTTCACCATTGTACCAGGCAAAGACCTGGTTTCAACTTTTGCTCTGCCAATTTGTAACTGTGAGCTCAGGAAACTTACTAATATTTATTTCTCTGATGTTCTGTATATGACCCATTTGGGGGCCAAATACATGTTGATATTTTGTCCTCATTTTCCTCTGTGTTGCTTTTCTTTCCTCCTAGTTTTTCATCTGTCTTTCTCTTCTTCCTTCTGTACCTTCCCCCACCCCATACACTTCCTTTACTTCCTTCCTATCTGACTGCCTGATGTTTGTAAACTGGTTGTGAAAGTTGGAATGAATAAAAAAAAAATACTCATCAAAAAAAAAAAAGAAAAAAAGAAAGTTAGGTTGAATTTTATTAGGTGGGAAGGGGGACTACACTTCCCCAGCAGCACGGTGAGATTGGGCTACAGGGGAGTCATGAGTGGAAGGATAGGAATGGCAAGTTGTAATGAGAATAATGGGAGCTTCAGATGCCAACTTGTGGTTTCAACGAGAATCTGAAGGCAGTGAGGCATGAGATAAGTCTGCCCAAATCATTCTTTTTATGATGTTACTCTGACACTGATATACTTCAACTAGAAGAAGATCAAGATTTCAGGCTGGGGACTCAGTTTGTAAAGAGTTTTACATTAATCCAAAGGAAAGCTGGAATCAGGCTACTACTACTCTAACTATGAGGAAGAAGTAGAAAAGAATCTGAGAACTTTTGAGAGCTGGAAATCCACTTGGCTGGAGGTTTAGGTGAAAGACAGAAAGTGATTAAAAGTGGCTTTGGGATTTTAAGTGTGACTGAATGGGGATACCACTGTCAGCAAAGAGGAGTCAGTGGGAGGAGCTGATGCTGAAGGAGGCACACATACAGTTTGAGGTGAAGTGGGATTTATTGGTTATCATATTCCCAAAATAGCACTGTTCTGAAAAATCCTAAGATGAAAATTTCCATAAATCTCCCTGGGAAGATAGCTAGGTGGGAGAGCTGAAATACGCTTACCTATTTCAGACAAACTTCAGTCTCTGCTAACACATCTGACTACATAGCAATTAATATGTTTAGTTTTGGGAAAGGTTTGCATTTGAATGGCAAAATAAAAATGTTTCAAAGCATGGGTGGGTTATATAAATAACACATTGTGCTTGTTTGTGATTTTTTTTTTGTGTGTGCACAATGTGCAGTTTATTGTGAATTCATTGCAGCCACACCACTGTGAGATTGCTCTGTGTGGTTCAAATCATCCCTCCCATCTAGGCTGGATGCACCAAGTACTAAGTTGTGTGTTCACAACCTTGGGACTTCCCTGTGGTGAAATCCGAAGCTCTCCCCCATAGACAGAAGGCAAGAAGAAACCAAAGCAAGATGCAGAACACTCCAGGTTGGTAGGTGGCAGTTATAACAAGCAAGGGAACTCAGAAGGTCTGTCTGAGGCAGAGCTGCCCGCCAAGTAGATCACTGTACCCACCTGCCAGAATGCTGAGTCTATACATAGGCCCTAACTGGGCTCAGTCACAGATGTGATCCAGCTTTCCTCAGCATCCTATTATTCTCTCAAGGCTGTGTCCTTAATGTGGTTCCTAGTGCAGGGAAAGTGGGCAGAACATACATTCTAAGGACAGGGGCCGGGGTGAGTAGCCTCCAATTGCCAGGGAACAGCTTGGGGGTTAACAAGTGGTCATGTCCTCCAACATAAGTTCACTCCTTTCCAGTTCATCTTCTTTTTGCCAACTCACTCACTGATCCAAAAAAGATTCAAGATCTCCAGAGACTCACATACATGTCCTGTATTTAGTCATTATTGATAATTTTTATTTACCATGTACTCATAAATTTTCTATCAATGATAGTCCCCTCTTCAATACCAAAGTTCTGATTATTTTAAACCACTTTTTTTTGGCTGTACTTATAAACATATTTTCAGTAGCCATTTCATAGTTTGACTAGTAATGGGAAAGAACTTCAGAATTTGTTTCTTTGTTTTCATGAAAAAATATATTATTCAGTGGCTGGCCTGTTTCTGATCCCTGTGATGTTGTTTTGTTTTGTTTTGTTTTCCCTCGGCATTTTTCCTTGTGCCTTCTAGTAGAATAGACCCACTCATGCAGAGGTGGATTATATTCAAAACAAACAGAAGAAACTTTGTATTAAACATTTGTTCTGAAAAACTGTTTAAAAACAATCTGGTCCATATATTAATATAACGTACTTCAGTGCTGAGTCATTTGGTCAGAGACTGTCTGGAAAGATGTTAATGAGACAGCAGTCATATTCTTTAGAGAGTTAGAGGAGAAAATTGCTTCAGGATATTCCAGAAGGTATTTGCTCCAGGAGAAAAATGTATTACAGACACACTGCAGATCTGATTCTCAGACTTGAACATGTATCAGAATCACCTGAGGGCTTGTTGAAACAAAGATTGCTGGGACTCACACCCAGAGATTCTGCTTTGGATGGAGCCAAGAATCTGCATTTCTGTGAAGTCCCCAGGCAATGCTGATGCCGCTGGTCCAGGGACCACACTTTGAGAGAATCCCTGTCTTGGCAATAGCATCCTCCAGAAAGGTTAATGTTAGATAGGAAAAAGAAACAGAATTTTTTTGCTTCTGATTTCTTTCAACTTCATGGTGCACAGATTAATTTTCACCTAACACCACTTTGTTGTTCATACTTCTAATTTTCTCAAAATTGCCACTCTTCATTTTCTTTTAAATAAAGCTATAATAATTCCCTAGAAATTGAAAGTCATGAACAATATCCCTAACCTTTCACTTGTATTGTTCACAAGCTAGTCCATTTGCTGGCCCTCAAAACAAACAAACAAACAAACAAACAAACAACTCTTCTAAGCCTTAACCCCTATATATTTGCTCATTCTATTTGTTCTCCCCATAATGCTATCTCATCCTCGCCATTGTGTTTGTCTTTCAAAGTCCAATTCATTCTTGAAGACTCAACTAAATTTCTTCTCCTTTGTTAAATTTTCTCAGGTAAAGAGAGAACTTCTTATTTTGAACTTGTTACATACCTGTGTGCACTCTGTCATTTTTATTTTGCAAAACCTTTCATTTCAACCTATTATAGTTAGGGGGGGAAATCAAATACTTTAATAGCATTTATTTTGTGGAAGTTTTTTTAATTCTTAGATCTACCCAAATGAAAGAGATACTATTCTTGTGTCTGTTTTGCAGACTATTTCTGTATAGTTAATTTTCTTCTAAATTTAAGTTATGTGACATCAAACATGTGATTTAAATACATTGGGTTTTCCCAAACTACCCATCACAGTGCCTTGCAAATAAGGGTGTTTATTAAAAAAAAATAGCTGCATTTAAAATAGTCGTCATTGGGTTGCTGTAAAACAGTGAGTATAACATATTTGAGCAGGTTTGTTCTTCGGGCCTCTCTGAGGACTAAACTTTAGCTTATTCAGAATAACATGTTGACACAAGGAGACAAAGATCTGGTTCTGTGTCCTCAGTTCAGGGTAACTCTGAAGGGCCTATTCAGCCCAGAGCTTGGCGGGATTGGCTGAGGCTGTTTTGAGACTGCACTGGAGTTCGGCAATCTCCCTACCCAATCTCAATGCCTTTATTTGCTCACAGGTGTTGGTCTCGAGGGCTCTCCCAATAAACTTCCTGCACGCAAATTTCCATCTGTCCAGAGTCTGCTTCCTGGAGAACCCAATCTAAGACAAAAGGAGTATGGACTGACCACATTTATTAACTTTATTTTACTTTTCTACAGACAGTACTTTAGAATGGAAATGTATTATGTTTTATAGTTAGAGGATTTGCTTATTAGGTATAATCTCAGGGAAGTAACTCCATCTCTCTGAGCCTGTTTTCTGAAGTCCAAATAGGGATCTTGCTGAGATTAAAGAAAGTCCACACAAAGCGCCTGCCACAGATTTTGACACAGTACAGGTGCTCAGCACGAGGCATGCGAGTAGGTAAAGTTGAATCCCTAGAAGGCAAAATATCTAGAGCATATCTTCTTAACCCCTCCCAGATATGCTTTTTTATTTGTGTTGTAATGCTGTGCCTTGATGTGTGTTTAAAATCCCTCCTTAAAGAAGTCACATGAATTCCATCTTATTTTATGCAACAGAGGTGAGGTTTTTCTCTGATTTGAGAGTAGGGGATTTTTTTCCAGCAGGAGAGACTGGGATTTACAAATCTTTGCTTCAGACAGCGACAGTTATGTAACGTCACCTGACTCCTGCTCCGCGGTGGCTTCTAAGGCCAAGAGCCCGGCCCTGTGCTCAGTCACAGCAGTGGTGTTGAGCCACTTTTTTTCTTTTTTGACAGGTTTGCTGTCCTCCCTTGACCCAGTTTCCTTTTTCTATGATCTGATTTTATTTTTATGGCCTTGGTTTTTATTATAAACCACCCTTTTAGAAAGTGTTGGGCTAAACATAAATTGATCTCCACAATTCTGAACTCCTGAATTCTCTTCCTGGCCAAAACCTCCTGACCTCAAGTCTTTCTCATAACTTCCCTTACACTAAATATGATCTTCATTTTTCTGACCTTTGATTCTCAGTCTCTCCCGATTGTCCCTGTCTACCACTCACGTTCATTTATAACCTTTTCACCTTGAACTCTACCTTCAGCTGTCATATTATGAATTGGCCACCAAACTAACACTAGTCACCATGCATTTAGTACTTAGTATATACCAGGCATTATGTTAAATGATACATGAGGGGCAGGGGATAAAGGGTGTTTGCAAAGTATGGTCCTCCAGAAAGCAGCATCCGCATTACCGGGAAACTTGTTCGAAACTCAACTTTCTGAGACTCGTTCAAGACATAGTAAATCAGCAGTTCCAGGCCCAGCAATCTATTCTTGCACAAGTTCTCCAGGTGATTATGATGAAGGCTCTAATTTGGAAACACCTGTTTTATCAATATTACCTTATTTTACTATAAAAGCCTAAGCTCAAAGACTAAATAGTCTTATCCCAGTTTTATAGATGAGGACACTGAGACTCTGAGAAATTAAATCAATTGTGTAAGATCTCAGAAACTACAAATGGCAGCATTGCAAACCAACTCCGGGTCTGAAAGATTTGTTTGCTTTTTAAAATATTTTAAATATTTTTTTAAATTTTTAAAAACTTTAAAAATTAAAGCTGACATATAATATTATATTAGATTCAGGTGTATAACATAGTGATTAGACATTTCTATAACTCACAAAGAGATCACCCTGATAAGTCTGGTACCCACCTGACACCACACGTTGCTATGACAATATTGTTGACTATATTCCCTATGCCTTTGCATCTCATGGCTCTTACTATAGATGTGAGTCCATCCTCTCAAGTTCTCTATGAATTCCGTTGTTTGTTTGATCTCCCATAATTTCTACTTTGTTGATGACCACACTTGGGAAAACCATGTTGCACGCTTTGTTTCTGCACTTAGATCTTTGAATACTGCTAGGAGAATAGCATAAAAATGCTGATTGTCTTCATGATAATAAATGTATCCTTTTTACCCCAAAGGTAGGTTCCCATCTGATGGGGTCACTTGATAATCTTTCTTCCCCTCTCTTATATTCTCTGTATTAAAACTCACTCCAAGTATTCTCCACATTTTTCTAGCCCACAATGGTATTTCTAGATCACAGGGTATCAGTAGAAGACCCGTCTTCCTGGAGATGCAGGGGAAAGACAATGTGAGCCTTTCTCACCGCCTGCTACTCCACTTCACTATCTCAGTACATTTTCTTGTTCCTACTCCTTTGTTCTTGCTTCTAAGGAGCAGGTGACCCTTTTCTCTGCTCAGATTGATTACTTGCACTCTTGGCTCACTAGTTCTGTTTCTTTTTTCAGATATTGCTCAATCAATTCTGCCTTTCTTACCTGGAACTTCTCTCCTACACTTTTGGACCCTTAACTTTATCAATAAAGTATGTTTGGGCTTTCTGTTTACTAAAGAGAAACAACCTTCCACAGTTCTGCTATCAGCCCTCAAAACCCAATCTCTCTCTCTCTTCAGTTTGCTGTCAAATTTCTTTAAAAAATAATCTAACATTCTTCTGTAAATTCCTCTGCTACTCATAATAGTGATTCCCTTTTGTGCAACAGTTCTCTTGAATGTAATTGATTAAATTTTCAACTAGATCCTTCTCCAAAACAAAACCAAAAGCTTTCCCAATATATATTGATGTTTCCTTTTAATCTCTTAGTCCCATCTGTTACCAGTGTTCATCTCTGTAACAAAACTCTTTCCTGACTCGGTTTCCATGGCATTGAAATCACAGAACCCACTTAGCTGTCTCTTGCCATTTTTTTGGTTATGGCTTGGTGTCTCTCTTTTCTCCCAAATCATTCATTTCATTCAGTGAACATTTTTAGAGCTTATTATTTGCCAAACGCTGTTAGATGTTGGGGCTACAACAGTGAATGTGATACCTGGGTTTCCATCCTCTCAGACCCTATAAGTTACTGCAAAGAATACAAATGAGAAAACAGTACATGATCTCACTTAATCCTCACAACGGCTTTGTGCTGAAGATGTTGTTGCTCATATTTTATAGATGTGGATACTAAGGATCAGGGAGGTCACACAGCTCCAAACTTCTTTGCAAAGCACTTTGCATTTCTTGTTCTATTCTGCCGCACTGACCTCACCTTCTTCCAAACATTTAACTCCATATATGTGCCCAGGACTCTCAAACACGAGAGCAAACACAGGCTCTAACCCAAGAACCCATTTCCTCAAAGCAAGGCTTGAATTTCTGACTATGTAAACATCTCTGTCTGAACGTCTCCCTTCAACTGGCTAAAAATGTCCGAAAAGAACTCATTATCTAACAGACTTTTCCAAATAAACATGAAAATAAAACCACCAACTTCTTGAACTTCTTGACTTCTCCATTCTTAATGGTATCAACATTTTTCTAGTCCTCCAGGCACAAAAATGTGGAGATATACGGAACAAATCCCTCACCGCCACATAAGTATTACATACTGTTGTTTAGGTATGTCTCAGAATGTCTCCTTTTAAACATCTTTATATTTCATTTCCCACAACTGTTTTCACCATTGTTTTCACCTTTATGGTCCCTTACATACAGTTTCCACTGCCTCCATCACTTTCCGGTTCTAGGTCATCCTACTAACCTCTTACGTCAGATCAATCTTCTTGCTATGTTTCTGATCATGGTGGTCCCCTGCTGAAGAGAAGTACAAACTGCTGAAATGAAGGACCAGCTGCTCAGGATAGCATTCATAGCCCCTGCCAGTTTTCCAAGCCATTTCTCCCACCTCCTTCCATATACTTTATCTGCTGGGCAAAGGGGTCCAGTATTCCTCATGCTTTTCTGCCTTCACTTTTTCACCTTAAATGTCCATCTTTCTTACCTCTGTCTGATGGAATCACACACATTTAAGGCTTATCTTAAATGATCTCCCTTCCATGAAGTCTCTCCAGGTCTCGCTGCCTTTTGAACTTTCTGTGGTAACATAGAGGGTCTGGCAGAAGCAATGCTATTGAGTGTGGTTGGCGGGGGACGTGAATGCCTTGCATGACACGGATAGCTATTTGAACATTTCACCTAAAATGTCATGTGGTGTGCTTGAGTGTGATATGGTTATGTTACACAATTACATGCTTATGATTTTGTAATAAAAAATTTCTATGTAATAACAAAGGGGTTTTATTTGTGCTGGACCCTGTATTTGGTATCAGAGGTTGCACCAGTGGCTTACTAATATGGTGTTTATTGTCAAATTGCTCTCTCAAAGCAGGGACCATATTAGATGCTGTTTACTCCCAGGAAAGGCCTTTACCATGGTAAAAACTTATTAACACTTGCTCAGTTGAAATAGTGGTATGAGTGTTTAAGTCCAGATGAAAACACGTAAAGAGAGACTCAAACCAAGCTAACATAGTCATGTAAGCTGTGATGCAATGTGTCTTTTGGTGCCTTGGTTATATTTCTTTTTTATTTCTTTGTTCCTAGCATTTGCTTTTCTTGGTTTGCTTTATCTATTAGCCTGATAAGCAACAGAGCTGCAAATCAGCAAAAGTCAACAACTGGCTCATAAGAGGACTAGACTGCCCCTTAGAGGATGTTACTTAGCATCTTCTTTCTAAACAATGGTGTATTTGTGGGCTGGTCACTGTGGATTATTTTTTAGGTCTTCCCTTGAGAACACATAGAGTGGCAAATTATCAATCTCTCTCTACATGTTGATCAGCATTAGCATTTCTTATGATTTTCTCACTAGTAATACTCAATGAAAATGGTGATAGTCTAGTACCTATAGGGTATTTTATCTTTTTGCTTTGTGTTTATAATTTATTTGGCCCCATGGCATTCTGAAACTTCTTGAAAAACATGGCTTAGCAAGTTGTTATTTCAGATCATCTTACAAATGGGTAGTATCTCCACTGAACATAGAGAGCAGGTTTATTTTCTTTGTTTGCATTTCAAAATGTGGTCCTTAGATTAGTGGCCATTAGAAATATAGAAGATCTCAGTCCCCACTCCAGAACTATTGGATGAGAATCTAAACTTTAACAAGATCCCTAGTCATTTTCTGTGTCCAGTAAAATATGAGACATGCCCCTTAAAGTCTAGAATGGGGCAACAGAGGGTATCTTTTTCTTTTCCTTTTTTAAAAATTTACTGATTTGAGAGAGAGAGAGGAATGGGGGAAGAGAGAGAGAGACATCAATTTGTTGTTCTACTCATTTATGCATCCATTGGTTGATTCTTGTGTGTGCCCTGTATGGGAAGATGTTCTAACCAACTGAGCTATCCAGCCAGGGTGAGGGTATCTTTTTCATTCCCAGGGTACAGGGTATTGAGTGAGTGTGTGTTTGTGTGTGTGAGAGGAGAGATGGAGGGAGGGAGGGGAGGAAGGAGGGAGAGAGAGTGAATGAATGAATCAGGTGAGAAAAGAAAAATCTCAGTAGGATATGGGTCCCTCAAAAGGGGTGAGCACTTTGGTTTTGGGGAGGCGGGACTTTACATTCGCAATAGCACTTTGTATCTGTTCTCCAGGGTTATTGAGATGAACCGTTATTTAAAAAAAAAAAAAAGGAGGGAGGGCGGTTTGTCAAGTATTGTACCCAAACAAGGAGGATGAAGGACCTAAGCACCAAAGAAAAGACCCTTCCTTCAGTCTTTTGAGGCGGCTCACTGGAGCACATTTCCACTCTCTCCAGTTTCTGGATGTGTTTCTTCTCCTCGCGGTTTCCCTTAACACCCATGATCCATTTGCTCCAGTAAAGCTAGTTCCTCGCCTCCCGATTTCTTTCCTCCTGCTCAGCTCTCTCCCTGTCTCCGCGCACCCCTGGGCCCGGCCCCTCCCTCCCAGGCACAGCTCGCACCTCTCCCCGGCGTGTGCACCTGAGGCTGGCGCGGGGCTCTGGACGCGTGCGGAGTGCCCTGGGCACGGAGGAGGCAGAGGCGCGCTGACTGCCAACTCCAGCCCGCGCCGGGAGACGGTGTGAGCACCGCTTCGGAGACCATTCTGGGCGGCCGCTGCTCACGACTTGCCGTGACCACCCCTGAGGAAGCTGCGAGTAGGCAACTGTGTGCCCCCAGGGACAGCCAGTCCGGGCTGCAGCTCCTCCTGGATGCCAGGGCCAGGGCGCCAGGCGGCAGCCAGCAGGAGGATGAAGGGCTCGGTGGGAGGAAAGAAAGAAAAGCTACTGGGGGCGCTGAAAGCTCAGCCCAGCCAAGGTAAGTTGAGTGCAAAATTGGTGTCTAGGCTCGGGATCGGGCTGCGGGATTGGCTAGGGTGCCGGATAAGACTCTGGGGTTGCGCCCCTGTGGGATGGGAGGCACGCGTGGAGTGGGCATTTGCAGCATCTGGATCCGGGACCACCCCGACCCCTATATCTCCACCATCCGTCTGCACCCCTGCCCCTGCTGCTCGAGGCCGAGAAAAGATGTGAGTGCCGGGGCTGGAGTGTACAGTGCAGAGCTTAGGTTCTCCGGATGCCAGACGCTGCAGAGAACCAACGGGGCAGCTGAGGCAGCAGCGGGGGCAGGCGACAGGGTTAGCCTGTCTCTGGCTGGAGTCGAGGGCTGGGCCACCGAGGATGGACGCCCTGCCGCCTGTTTCCTATTGGGTGTGTGCAGGGTGCGCTCCTTCCTCGGGAAACCTGGCGAAGTTATAGGGCTAAGAAAGCGCAGCCGGCTAGCATGGTCTCCCTTCCTTTCCTCTTTTTATTTTTTTACTTAAAATTTTTTTTCGTAGGGATGCACACAATTAGAGGGCAATGTGAGAAGCTACTGAGTTATAGGAAGCCAAGCTCCAGGAATCACGCTGACATTTAGGGTGGGTTTGGGAGACTGAGGGTAAACCAGTGCCCCTGAATTCAGTCGCCCTCCAGGACCGGAGACCCATTAACAGAGGGAGCCCAGGGTCTGCGTACCTTGTGACTTCTTGGATTTTGGGAGAAAAGTTTTTTGCAGGTGAGAACTGCAGTTAGAGGAAACCCACTACCCCTAATATGGTGTCACCCCTTGTGAAATGCTCAGTTCTCTGTCTGTCTCCCTTATAACTCAGACCTACAGCACCATGCGTTTCTGGTGGCTTGCGTTTATGTCTGTTCTAGCCTGAGCTGCGGCTAAAACAACACCTGACGTGGCATTCTGGGTGTTTGAGTGTCTCCAAATTCTGAGACCTTGAACTAAGAAGACTGCCCTACATTCTCTAGGTGTAACTAAGAACCCGTGAGCTGATGCTTTTCTATGACATTCCCTGGTGCTTCTGGGATGTGATGAGGAAATTTCTCTCTCTTGTCTTGAGGCTGTTTGCTAGTTAGCCTGTTAAATGTGTCTTTCACGTGTCCACTCAATTCTGGTTCACCATGTTCCCTGAAATAGACTGCAAAGGTGAATCTCCCTCTGGGTTTCACACCACCCTTGCCCTGGACTGAGTAATTCCATGACTTTACTGTGGTCCCAAAGCATGAAAAGCAGATATGGGTCATTTCAAATTATGTAGATTGATGCAGCACAGCATGTCTGGGGGTTGCTGCAATTTCTTCCTATTTCCTCCAGATGTTCTCAGAAAATTGACTTGAGCACTCTATTCATGGGGCTTACGTATAGACTGGGGGAATGGACAAGCATTTTGAGTAAATGTGTTACCAAAGATTTAAGTAAATGAAGTGTTGGAAGCACTCTGAGATAGGATAAAGAGGCCTATGCCAAAATTTAGGGCTTCTGGACTATTTTAGCTCTATTACAGAATGGCTGAAGGACTTTTGGGGTCATTTAATAATAATAGTACTAGTAATAATATTATCTAACATTCATTTCCCATTTACTGCATGTCGTCATTCAGCGTGTTAATGGCTTTATGGCCCCTGCAAATGTCAAACAACCCCAAGAAGGCAGCAACTTTATCATCTCCGTTTTATGGATAAGGAAAAGGGAACCTTAGAGATGTTAAGTTAGGAAAAGTTGCAGAGTTAGTGTCCGAGATTGCTGGATTCCAAAGTCTATTTCATGAACCACTATACAACCTCTATGAGCCTCATTTGAAAAGTCGAAGGATGACCTCCCTAAGCTCTAAGTCTCATAAAAAATTAGCACAGAGATGATAATATCATAGGCTGATTCCTCCACAACTATGTCAGATGTTTAATTTAACAGAAATGTAGAACTTGAGACTTGAACTCAAATGAAATTTGGCATTTATGCAATTTGGCTTGCTGGCTCTAGAGAGGGCTAGATGCTAGGTAAGGTCTTGGTGTTCCCCTGGACGATGTTCCTTCCTTGAGCCTCTTTATTGTAAATCAATAGTATTATATTAGAGCCATGCTTTTAACAATGTGTGATTCATGACATCAAATATACCTGGTGCTAACATCACATTCGTATGACCCTGTAGAGTTATCCTAAGGTCTACCTGGACATTCTCCTATTTCAGGCTGCTAATAATTAATGCTCAGATCCTAAGAAGTTGGACTTCTATTAAGAGATACTAGCAGATTGTTTTAAACTTTCCTTTTTATTCCAACAGTATTTTCAAAAACAATTACACCTCCTGTTGTGATTTGCTATTTACGAGGTGTATCAAAAATTCAATAATAAAAAATGTTTGCAATTCAACAAAATATGTTTCATCTATAATAACAACTCCAGCTAAAAGATTCATGTCTAATTTAGGACTTATTTTATTTGAAATTTAATTAAGATGTTTCATATCTTTTTGTCAATTGTGGACAGGTAGCAGAGTACACATCTTCCATTATTTTCTTGTAATCTCCAACTTAATAAATCCATAACTCATTATTCTTCAGATAAGGTATAGTCGTGCCTTTCTGAATATTTTGAGGGTTTTAAAACTAAGAGCAAGAATGGGAAATAAGATACACTTGTCATATTTCTTCACAGGCTGTCATCATGCTTGTTTTGGGAAGAGTGCTGTACTTTAAGTCACAGACCTGGTTTGCCTGCCCATGAATGGAATTACCAAATAAAAACATATGTATCTATTAGGACACTAATGATATTAATATCTAAGATGTGGGAGCAGCTTCGGAAATACAGAGATACTTTGAGAAGTTAAAGATATTTAACTAGGTTTCACTGCAGTTATGTGCTACCTTATTGTTTTTAAATCAGAGTACAGTTTTTGTTCCATTAAACCAGTATTGTTTG
>VMDR010020646.1:0-17402 GCA_007922815.1 Macrotus californicus | reverse complement strand
TTTCCCCCCCCCCCCCCCTACTATCAGCTTAGGTGTCACTTCCTCTGGGAATCCTATCCTGATAGGTCAGATATTCTTGTTCTGTGCTCCGAACGCGCTTTATTACCTGTGATAGCAGCCATTATCTCCACCATAACGGCTGATTAGCATTCCCCCTCCTAGGCTATAAAAACTGCAAGGGATGCCACAAGTCTGTCTTGTTCATGCTTGTATCCCATCACATGGTATATAGTAAATCCTCAATAAAAATTTGCTAAACTAATGTAAGACTAAGCCATTAGTTAAAGAGAAAAGTAGGTTAAACTATGCTACTTGAAGAACTTACCCTAATTTCTTTTCCTGCGAATGTTTCTAAGTTATTTTCTTCCAGAAATACTGCCCACTCCCCAACAGAAAAGGACAAGCTGTTTGCTAATAGTACCTTGAAATTATTTTCTCCCCAAAATGGTGTGCATATTTGATAAAGATGATCCTGATAAAACTCATAAATATTTCTCCCCTTAATCCACAGTTACGTGCACTTTCCTGTAATGACACTCAGCCTCAGCCCCTGTCCCTTTCCTGGAACAGACAGTCTTAGCACAGGAAAACCAGCCTTAAGAGCCGATCCGATGCCATGTTAAATATACCTGATTTAGAATGTAGATTAATTTTGGCTTTTAGAGAAACCAGATGACTTTTCCCCATCTTATCTGTCTTATTATTTTTTATTGTATTGTATTAGTTTTTGTCTGCCACATTTTATATCAAGGCAGAATTATAGTGCTGCACATTAGAATAACCCTGAGAATTTTAAAAAATTCCCATGCCCAGGTCTTATTCTGTAACAACTAAATCAGAACGTCTGAGGGGAGTAGCCAGGTATCGGTGATTTTCTAAAACACCCTCAGGTGTTCCCAACATGCAGCAGTTTGGAAACTACTTGGGTGGTAGGTTTTAGTCTCAGTTCTGACCCATGCTGCCCTTGTAAACTTGGACATGCAATTTAACTTCTCTATGGAGTTAAATAATATAAAAGTACCTGCTTTGCCCTGGCTGGCGTGGCTCAGTGGACTGAGTCCTGGCCTGCAAACTGAAAGGTCGCCAGTTGGATTCCCAGTCAGGGCACATGCCTGGGTCGCAAGCTGGGTCCCCAGTTGGGGGCATTTGAAAGGCAACCAATCAACGTATCTCTCACACATCGATGTTTCTCTCCCTCTCTTTCTCCCTCCCTTCTCTAAAAAATAAATAAGTAAAATCTTTTTTTAAAAAGTACCTGCCTTATAGGGTTGTTGTTATGAGGATGAAATGATTCCAAGTAAACAGCGATCCATGCATAGAACACAGTGAGGGCCATGTGACTTTTTCTTGGGAGGAGGGGATGTTATCATAGTCTATTCCTTGGTAAGTGGAGAAGCGTCCAAATTCATTCGGAGTTAAATTACTATCATTCGATCCTTTAGTGTACCTTGCTTTAATTATGGCCTCCCAGGTATTTTGAAATACCAGGCAAACTGGGAAAACTGTCCACGGACAATTCTTTCACTGTTGCAGAAAAAAAAAAAATAGTCTCTGCTTTTCCAGAATTCACATTTTAGTGGGTGAGGAAAATAATCAACAAATCAATATATAATTTCAGGCAGTGTTCATTGAAGCCGTGCCAATGCAATAATCTTTACTCTGAATTCATTGTGGTCTCTCCAGCTAAGAATACATTTGGCAGCGGGGAAGGCCGTTCTATTCCCTAAAAAAAAGTGTAGGTACTTCCAAAGTGTTACACCACAGTGTAGATGAAAAAGGGGTTCTAGGAAGAGTAACCTCAGGATCAGATCATACATTTCTTATTGGGAAGGTGTTGGTGGGTAATCCCGACCCAGGCATATACCTTTATAAAAAAATTTGAGAGAAATCCATTTGTTCCGCTTATTTATGCATATTGGTTGCTTCATGTATGTGCCCTGACCCAGGATGGAACGCACAGCCATGGTGTATCTGGGTGATGCACTAACCAGCTGAGCTACACAGCCACCATCAGAACAGAACTTAAAAGGTTTCTTTGCATTAAGCAAGCTTTGTCCATTGTTTTTATGCATCTAGGTTAACCCACCTTTCAAATCAGTGTAACTACCCTCATGAGAACACATGGTCTTTACTCTCCTGTAATCCAATCCCAGCCTTGCTTTTCTCCCTTTATGTAATCTTTACATTCCTTCCTTAACTTCAAAAACATAAAGGAAACTGCAAAACTGTCATTATCAGGATCATTTGAGATCTTGCTTCCCAGCAGTGTCATCAGTTTGGCTCAAATGAAATATTATAAAAATTCCTTACATGTTTGGACATTTCTTAACAGTACACTTTTTTAAAAGAAAAAGTCATAAATCTCTTACCAATACCAAATCAACATGTGTGCAAGATTTTATTTACTCGTTAATTGAGACCATTAAGATGCAGAACAAGCTTACAGGACAATTTAAGTACCCACTTATTTGCCCTATAAAAATCACTCTGATGATCTGTAAACAACCAGCAACTAACTCCTACGCAGTTCTCTTTCTTGTTTTATCCTCGATCCTCTTGCCTCTTAGTTGCTTCTGGCAGGGTTGAACGGTACATCTCGGCTTCCACCAAGAAGGCTCAGACTGAAGAACAAAGGAAACCTGATCTTTTACCCCTCCAGGAAGTCAATTTCCGCCCTAGCCGAGAGGAGAGTCCAGGAACCGAGATAAGCCCCGCCCATTCCCCCACAGGCACCGCCCCCGGCCAGCCCAATAATGAGCTGTGCGCAAAGGCCACGTGAGCAGCCGCCCCCGAAGCAGTTCGTGGCAAAGGCGTCGCTCAGAAGAGTCCTCCGGCCCTTTCTGCCAGCCTTGCGTCCTGTCTCTCCCTTTTTCTATTAAATGCCTGTTTTCTCGTCGCTCTCGTTTCGGAGATGGTGACCTACCAGGCTACACCCAACTTCAACTACCTTAGGCCTCCGCGACAGCCCTCATCCTCACGAGCTGAGGCTAGTTGCACTTCTGATTGGGCCTGACGTCCTGTCAATCTCCGAGTTTTTCCAATCAGAAGTCGAGTCCTCCCAGCTTCCAGCTCTTCCATTGGCCTGTGTGAGGGGAAGGTGGAGGAAGAAGGGTAAAGCGAGGTCGCGCGAGAGCGGCGCTCGGCCCTAAGTGCGCAGGTGCGAAGTAGCTGGCTGGGGCCGGGGCCGGGGGCGGGCTTGAAGACGCGTCTTTTAGTTTTGGACGCTGTGACAGAGCTAGCTGGGTTCACCGCTTGGACGCAAAGCCTTTGTCAGGGTCCCGGCCAAGAACAAGGCCCGCGAGATTCCCAATGGTGTCCATGACTTTCAAGCGGAGCCGCAGCGACCGGTTCTACAGCACCCGGTGCTGCGGCTGCTGCCATGTCCGCACTGGGACGATCATCCTGGGGACCTGGTACATGGTAAGAACGGGCGGGGCGGGAGGGTAGGGCCCGGGGGGAATGCGCATGAGCGGGACCTGGGGGATCCCGGTCTGAAAGGAAGGGAGTGTTTCCTGGGAGGGGTGGGACTGAAAACGGGGTGTTGGTTGGGGCGGGAAGGCGTAGGGGAGCTTCTTTTTAGGGTGCTCCAATTTGAGGGAGGGGACTGTGTCCGGGAATCAGAGTGGGAGTGGGACTGGGGAGATTGTTTCTTGGCTAGAATTAGAGAAAAGCTGGGCGTTGGGAAAGGCGGAGGCGTTGCGGGCGGAGGGGGGCGGGGGGAAAAGAGAGTGTTGGGTTTTGGTGGGAAGTTCTGGAAATTACCAGGTTTCAGCTCCTTTTGTACTTCCGTGATCTGAAGCCGCCGCCCCCCACCCCCCACCCCCCCTTCCTGCTCCCTCGGTTTATTTTTTTCCCCTAACGAAACAATTAGAAACAGACCTAAATAAATGCAGCCCAGTTTCGATGTTCTGTCTAGCCTGAAGGGAAAGGAAAAGGTCCAGTTTGCAACGCAGTCTGTGGTTCCTTGGCTTTATTCGTTAGAATGTGTTTGTGATTTCGGCAGGAAGGCTTCTCTGGCCGGCAGTACCGTTTGTCGGGATTTACACTCCTCCTGCTTCGGTGTAGCGCTGCCCGACCCTTTTCTTATCAGACCCAATCCGTTTCTTTAAGAGTTCTTGTTTGAGAGCCTCTTCTATTCTGGCTATATGGGCTAGCATTCCCTGGATTTCAAGGACTGTGTGATTCTATGTCATAATCAAGTTGGCAACGTTATTGATGGATGCTTCGCTAGTAATATTTTCGTGTTTTCTTACAATCATCTCCAGTATGCGTACATTTTGAAGCTAACTTGAGACTTTTAAATACGTGGTTTTGTTTAGGCAGCTTTCGGCTGTGATGGCTTCACAGAGGCTTTGACAAACTTCTCATATGGTCGACCTGCCCACTTTCCCTAATGATACTGTGATTTATTTGTTTTGGTGTGGGAGGTTGTGGCATTAGTGACACGGCACAGTTTCTGATGACTTCAGTTTAAAAGGGGGAGAGCTTTATCACAGACATTCCTTTTGCCTTTCTTTGTCCTCATTACTTCCCCACCCAGTGCCTTGAAATCATTACTGTTTGGACAAACACCAGATGAGAATCATCTTCAGTTAGGCAGAGATGGTGATGCGTGCCCCTCCCTCCGCCCAGGGGACTGCCTGATCTTACTATTTCTTAACTGCCCTGTTTTTACAGCCTTGCTGCATTAGCGAACATTAGAAAAAACAACAAAACTTGAATGTGTAGGCTTATCTGCTTGCTTCTAAGTTTAATATTTCCTGTACTTTCATATTTAGAATTACCATCTTGTTGGTGTAGTTATATTGCATTTTCCTGAAAAAACTCTCTTCTGTATTTTTGCTGATTTGTAATACTGGGCATTGGTCAGTTAATGACAATAGCAGCAATTATATTTCTTTCTTTTGTTTCTAATCCATTTTTCTAAGAGTGTGAGTCTTAATTTCTTTTGTTTGCTCTTAGCTCTGCCTTTGTTCCCCTACAGGAATAATTCAAGTCTTCCGAGCGCTCAAGCCTCTTACTAGGTCCTGCCTCCCCCTTGCCTAGAAGATGGCCTTCTCTCCTTTAACTGAGAAGGAGAGGAGCAGAGTCCAGTAGTCGGGCACTCTTGCCTGCAAATGGAGTTTCTTTTTTTTTGGTGTCTTTCCTCCATTCACAGAACAAAGGATTTTTAACTTCTCAAGAAGAAATAGCCACCATCCCAATTTCAACTCTCTGAATGTAATTGGCTGGTTTTCTTTCCCAGGGGAGATTTTTTTGATGCTACGGACTCATAAAAATGTAAAGGATCGCAGGGAAAAGTGGGAGTTAACAAACAGCAAAACATAGAATTCAGGGAGGAAAAACTTGACTGAGTGCATTTATTCTCCCAAAATAGAAAATGAGGTGTTTAAATCTCTGCCCCTCGGAAGCACTTAATGTGCAAACTTTTCCCTTCTCCGTTTTTTTTCTGTGCTTTAGCTATAGCTGTTCTTACTTTGCATGGACTTTTCTGGTTAGTAGAATTTATAAACTGCTTAAATTAGTTAATCTTAAGAGATTTATTGATCATGTACAGTGGACAAAGCTATGGTGAGTATTTAAGAAGAATAAATCACAGGGACCACAGGTCATCAATCTTTTGTGTTCTTAATACCTGCCACATGGTGCTCTCAGATGTTTCTTGGCTTGAACATGGCACCTGTCCTCAAGACTTTTAGGGTATTACAAAGATCTTTGGAGCACACATGCAAAATTAAATTCAAGCTACATTAACAAAGGGGAAGGAGAAAGTGGTCAGATTCTAATCAGATTAAGGACTGGAAAAGGCCATTGTTTTGTTGCTTGCAATATTGCTGGTGACTTTGAAAAATGTGTCTTCGGTACCTCAGCTATGTAGGGACTAGTTGGGGAGGCATGTAACATTTAGAAAACGAGACCAACTAGAGAAAAGTGTAATATAATACACTAAGCAAAGGATGTGTCCACAGAGTGCATTTTGTTGCCAGAAGCTCCTTCACTAAGACGAGAAAAAAAAGTACGGGAGTTAGTGAGGTGGAGTGTTAACTTCTCTTCCCAACTTCCTTGTCCTGCTATTCTCCTGTGTTTAAGGTGGAGGAGTTTATGACCCCCTTCAGGTTGCCTCTGTGTTTGGAACCTAGAGTTGCAGCCCCTCCCACCTGCTGGGCCCAGACAGCATATCAGTGACTCAGTATCTGATACCGTGTCACTGCTTTCTAGCAACTGCTTCTCCTGGTCTAGTGTTAAAGCCCCTGTAACACTATATACACATCAAGTATTAAGTGCATGGGGTACAGAGAGAAGCCAGAGTCATTGTATGCACCGGGCTCGAGGTGTTAGTCTTGGGCATCCTAGATTTGAATGAAGTGTGCCTGACTTAGTATTTGGTTAAGTGATGTGTGAAATTTCAGGATGGGCTCCAGTTTAAATGTCAGTGTTTCTAAACTGTTTTCTCTACCGTTTATTAAAGAACTTGAAGACATGATTATTAAACAGCAGTTTCTTCTGTGGCACGTTGACCGCATAGTGTTGCTTATTGAACGGTTGAAGACGGGCCTAAAACTCCCCTGCGGGGGTCCCTCCGCTGCTGACGACGCGCTGCAAGAAGGCGTTTTGAGCACTTGGAATAATTTTAGGTCTTGGAAAGGTTTACTATATGACTAATTTTATTTCATGTGGCAACATAGTTTATTTTGAAATTATCCATCTTTCCCTGGGAAAGGGTGAACCCTGTTGTCCGTGTACTGTGTGGCCAGTTTTTTATGTGTCTCAAACATAAACCCATCTGAAGTCAGGTAGCAGGGAGAGAAGTGGAGACAGGTTTCCTCGGGCTGCGTTCCTTTCCGGCCCTCGCCCTGACTCCTTTACGCAGGAATGGCTTGTTTGTATTTCGGAGTTAGTCTCTTTCCTCACACATGTGCCTCGTGACTTTGCAGATGCTGTTTTTCTCCCTGACATGTTCTTCCCCCAACTCTTAAAAAACTTCATGAAGGAAAATTTCAAATGTACAAAAACAGTGAAATAGTATAAAAATCTCCCGTTACTCATCATCTGGCTTTACCCATTAACATTTTGCCAATTTGGTTAATTTATTGTGATGGTTAGCTAAATAGTTAACGTTGTCGAAATGTTTTCTTGGTGAAACTTTCCTTGCTTCCCAACTGGAGGGATCTGGTTTTCTTACTGGTACCTGAAAAGTTTCTACATCTCTTACATGTACTTTTAAATAATACGTAGTACACATTAGCATAATTACCTTTTTCTTATTCTTCTCCCCACACAAGATGTTCTCCTGGAAGGAGGAAGCTGATACGTTCTACTGTGTAAAATGAGCACGGTAGCTAACTTGCTGATCAGAACACTCGAAGTGTTCATTAGACCTTTGTTAGATGAACTGTCTCCTACAAGAGGACAGTAAGAATTACTCCTTTGTAATTAACTGCACATGAGGGCAGACAACAACAGAAACATACCTATAATATACACTTATTATAATTTAAATTTTATAATTAAACATTTTTTGGTAATTTTTTGTATTTTATTTTTTATTGAATTTATTGGGATAACATTGGTTCATAAAATTATATAAGTTTCAGGGGTTAAATTTTATAATACGTTATCTGTATATTGTCTGCTCACCACCCCATGTCAAGCAAGCCTCCTTCCCTCACCATTGATCCCCATTTTACCCTCTCCCCCCCCACCTTTCCCTCCAGCAATCACCATGCTGCTGTCTATGAGTTTTTTCCTTAATCCCTTCACTAAATTTAAAAGATAAAAATTTAAAAAGTTAAAAATTTTAAAAGTTAAAAATTTAAAGATAGTTACTTTTGATTTTGGTCTGATGAAGTGTTTTGCCGAGGTGGGGAGTTGTAGCCTTGGCTCCCTGTGGACCCCGCTTTCTTTTCCCGTGTGACCCTTACAGGGGCGCCCTGAAGCCGACACATTGCTTTAATTACAGTCTCCGCAGACACTGGCTTGTGGCAAGATGTGCTGTGGGAACAGCACAGAATAATGATTAAAGCAGAAGCCAGTCCACAAAGGAGTCTTCCCTGCGGATGTGGCAGGGGAATGAGAAAGCAAAGATGAGTGGCTCTCAAGGCCTAGTGCTCCGGGTCTGATGTTTCTTTGTAACAAGTGACAGCTAATCCGTCTGGCACTTGTCTGCTTGCTTACCTAAGGCAAGCAGAAGGCTTTCAGAAATAATGCAAAGCCTCTTTGAGCCAGTAACGTATTGCACCAGTTTAGCACCATTCCCACCTGAAGTGGTGTGTCCGTTGCCCGTGGGTAAACACAAGTGCACAGTTGCTGCCTCCTGTAACTCTACATGTTGGTAGGTTTAGAAATTAATTGTTTTAATTACACTTTTGTTAGTTTTCTTTGTTAAGTACAATAAAGGGAAAAGTGAATTGGGAATAAATATTCTGGAATTGTACATATTTGCTATTTTCAGAGAAATTTTATGCCACAAGACTATAAAACTAGTTTTATGTACTTTTTGAAAAATGCTACACGGAGCTTAGAACTATCAACTGAAATCAGAACGGCCTGTATTTGAGCACAGGATAGGTGTGGACAGGTGAATCTTTTAAGGTCACGAGGGTGGGTTTTTCAGATTAGTGTTTTAAGATGTAAGTTGGGGTCCTAGTGAAATAATGAACTAGATGAGGGTTTGAAAAATTGTGTTTTAATGAAGTTTTATTGAGCTTTTAATGAAGTAACACTGAAATTTATTTTACCATTTCTTGGTCCTTTTGATTAGACCTATGATTTGTTTTGCTTATTATTTAGGGGTACGACTCACACTGAAATTTGAGGTGTCGTAAATACTAGAAGATAATAGTGAATGATTCTGGCTTATCCATGGAAGAGAAGACATTTTTATAAGTCCTACATGTGATAGAAATATTTAAGAAGGGAATATTAGACTTCTAAGTATTTTGAGTGTGTTATTTCCTTCATTTAGAAATTGAGTTTGCGTGTTTATCTTGACACGAGAATTGTTTCTTTGTTCAGAGCTTCCTAACTATGACTGTGTTGTGCTCAGCAGAGAGTTTGCTCAATTGATTCTAAGCTGATTCCCTTAAACAGAATATATAACTTCAGTGGATGTTTCTGATTGTTCAATAATTAATTTGTCTAATCACATTAACTCACATCTTACACCATATACACTGGTCACACCCAGTGCAATGACAATGGACAATTAAAAAAATCAGCCTTCAACTGAGGAGCCGTCTTTTGCAAACGTGATTTTCTCTTTTAAGCCCTTTCAGGAGTTGAGGGATAAGTACCTTGCCTTTGAGCAGTGCAAGGAGAAAAGGGCATGTTACTGAACATTAAGAGTTAAGTATACATATTTTATATCCTTGGATAATGGGTTTGCTTTTGGAAAGACCTCCAAACAGGAGTTGCTTAGGAATGTAGTGCAAAGAAGCAGGCTGTCTTCTAAAGTACCAGATGTGTATCCTAGCTGCATCCTCTGTCTGCTAGTGAACTTACATGGATCGTTGTGCTTTTTAACCTTGGTTTCCCCATCTGCAAATGGACTTTAGTTATATTACTTCACTTACATAAATAACTGAAGTAATAACATATGTCATTGCACTTGGTATACAGTGTATCTTCAGAAATACTAGTTGATTCTGTACTTGATATTGTGACTTTGTTTAGATCGCCTAAGCTTACCTTATCTAAAGATAACCACTTGGGTTGCTTGTGTGGAATGTGTAGCGCCTTCGGCTGATAAACACCTCCAGGAAACTTTAAACCCTGATAAAACTTACTTATTCAGGGTGGACAGGAAAGAGCTACATGATAGAGTTCGTTTAAAATACCATTGATAGTTCTCAAACATTCCTTGAAAGTATCAAATGTTCATATTTTCCAAAAAGGGGCGGAGGACAGACTCTGTGAACTTGAGATAGGGAAGCTAACTCCAGTTCTAGGTGAGGGTTCTGTGAAATCATCATTAACATCACTGTTTTGAGCAATTAAAGGAAACGCGGAGTCTCAAAGCTGGAGGCATGTTTCCTTTTTAAATGGAGTTGCACACTGTACCCCTCCACCCAGGAAATTCACCAGATTATTATGAAGGAATTTCAGCAAGGTTTTTGACAAAGTCTCAAGGTGTCCCTCTGGATCAGATAAAGAATTGTTTTCAAATGTAGCTTTGTCCTCCCCCTGTTCTCTCGCTCGTGACTTAGAGGGAAATACTGATTACATGCTGATTATATTTTCCCACACAGGATGCTCGCTGAGAGGTGGGAAATCTGTAGGGTGTCAGAATCTAAATTGAAAAAATCTTGACAGGCAAGAGTGTGATAGGATGACCTTTGATTGCAAATGTGTGTGAGGGCTCATGCTTGGACCTCTGAGTGCAACAGTACAGGCACAGGTGGTAGCTCAATGGGACGACCACGTGTGAGAAGGAATTAGGGGTTTTAGGGAGTTCCTCTAATTCAGGGAGTGTAGGCCAGTGTGATTTCATGCTGTATCAGTTGAAACCGGTAGCTAGGATGTGGAAACCGAGACCCCCATGTGTTCTCTCCAGGCCCAGCTTGGCTCATTTTAAGAGTGTCCAGTACATGGGGCATGGGCATAGGTAGGAGAGCAAAGAGGAGTTAGTGAGGTGGTGGGGCAGTGTGCTAGGGAGAGCAGCAGGTTAAGTGCCTGCGTGTTTATTCTGGAAAAGACATGTTCGGAGGCACATGTCAACCTCCGCTGCGCTGCGTGTTAGAGGAGCACTTATTCGAAAGGGGGAGCAGATCACCTCCAAGAGTCGAATTTAGACCAGTGGGTGCAAGTTAAGTGGCACAGTCAAATCTTGGGAGGTCTTCAAAGCTTTTTAGTGTTTAAACCCTTTAGTCAAGAAGTAGTTCTCTATCCTGGGTAGGAGATGCTGTGGAGGGGTGTCAGGCTTCTCTGATGGGTCATTAGGCAGAGGTGGGCAACGTAGATTTGTAGTTGAGGGTGATGTTCTTTTGCGTTAATTAAGCTATTGTGATCATCATAACCTGCATGGCTTTTTCCAAATGAACAACTGTAAACCCACCACTTCTGCGCACCCCTCCATGTTTATCCGATGGCTATTACAGTTACCTGATGGGTAAGTATATTGGGTGAACTAGCTGCTTCGGAACCAGAAATTCTGAGATTAGTATATAAGTATGTGAATACCAATGATTTGTAATGATCCCTTATTTTTAATTTCTGTTGTAGTGTATTGAATCAAATCAGTTATCTTTGAAACAATTAAGTTTATACTTTAACTTTATGAAGTATTTATTTAAAACTATTCTTAATAGTGGTATTGCATATTTTATCTCACAGGTAGGCTCCAGTTTTATGTCTTTCTTCAATTAAAATAATTTTAAGTATGGACACATCTAAAGATTGTGCTGAAGACTGGCTGCTTCCTGATTAATGATGTAATTGATAAAATAATGTCTTTCGTAGGTGGTCAACCTGCTGATGGCAATTTTGCTGACCGTGGAGGTAACTCATCCAAACTCAATGCCGTCTGTCAACATCCAGTATGAAGTCATTGGCAATTACTATTCAACTGAGCGAATGGCAGGTATGTTTTCGTTGAAAATGTCTCTTGTGAATTGCACACACACGCATACACTTGTTATGTAGAAGAGGATTAATTATGTTTGAGTTACTCTAATTACTGAGGCAGAAAAGTGTTTTGTGGGTTTTTCAAAGATACTCAGTGAGGGTTGTAATTGAGCATTTCTCATCAGGAAATGTAACAGCACTAGAAGATTTTTGAGAAATTGGCGCTGTGTACTGTGACTCCCGTTGGGTGCTGTGGGGTCAGAGGGAAGAGGGAGTGACAGAAGGATGGGCAGAGGGTGAGAGGTGTGCCTATGGAGCAGGGGACACAGGACAGTGTAAGGAGGCATGGTTTGAATACTTGGTGACATCTTTTGCTTAGGGTCACAATTCTAATAAATGTGTTTCTTCTAGATGAAGAAAAACTTAACAGAGGAATTAGAAATACAAATGATCTTCTATAGAAATGATCTTTTTAAACCTGTTGATTTCCCTGATAACAGTATTTTCATTATTTATCTTCCTCTACAGTACAGGTGTAGAAAAGTTGTAGTTAAAATTTTGTATTATTATAAATTTTGTTAGAAATTTAATATCTGAACAGAAAATTATGCCTCAGACTTTTCAGTGTGAATAATTCCTATATGTTGATTTAAAAAAAAATTTCACTTCAAAAGACTGTTCCCAGTTCACTTGAATATGTTATATACATAATATTACAGAATCTTAATGACCGTTTTTAGAAGTACTAGCTTTTTCGTTACATTTATGAGGTTGCTTTTTAAAAAATTTGGGGGTTAATTTAAATGACTCGTTGTCCACAGGGCTGACTTTCTGTTTCCAGGTGCCCCGTGGCATTGTGTGTGTGGCCTCTGTCATCCACTGTATGAAAACACTAGATTATTCACAGCTTTATAAAGTTCCTTTAAAAACAAGTGTCCTGATTGTCTTCTCAAGGATACAGTATAATCCTTTAATTTTGTTGTCAAATGTGTTAGAAGGAACATTAGAAACGTCCCTTCAGACTTTTTTCTTTTGAGTAGTCTGTTTTTACTTAAAAATCCAGGATAGAATGATGAATAAAACTTTAGCTTCTAATGGCCATCTTTGGTATTTATAAAATTTCACTTCAGGCTGTGAAATATTTCTGAACCTGCTCATGTCAGCCTTTCCACTCGCCACGTGTGTTTTCCTTAAAATCAGGGGTAGAAAAAGATGTAGTTACTGAGATCCTTGTAGCTCGTCCAGTAGGCTCCGAGCCGTGGCCAGAGCTGCACGGGCCTGTCGCGTGAGTATTGTAACTACTGTCGAGAGTCAAATGTATTCGTTACCAATTTTCGTTGATTATTTCTTCAAAAGCCCTTACTGTTGAGACAATACAAAAATGCATAGTTTTTGGTCTTGTGGTAGTTTGTGTTTCTGTGGAAGCTGATTTGGCTTTCCTACAGAGCCAGTGTTGTAATGGCAAGTTAATTTCCGATGGTGGCCTGATGATCAATTTTAAATAATAGGGTTTGTGATTAGTTTTAATCAACTAAACAGGATATGTACTCATGTATTTGAAACACTTCTGCAACATACGCGCAAGCTATTTTTCAAATATAGATATCATCCTTATTTTTACTGACCTTGAGAATGGGTAAACATTACCTTTTTTACTCCCTAAAGGAGGTTCCTGAACGCGTTGGTGAGTGGAAACCTGAGGTTCACATGTGGGCGTGTCGCCTTCCTGCTGTTTGCTTTGCTGATTCGCAGACAGCGGAGTATCTCTTGTTCCAGGCGTTATGTGCTTTCCCACCTGCCTCCTGATTTTTCCCCATTTTGCTATTTGTTGCTCCAATGGAAGACCTGGAACTTTAATAATATTGTAAGAAATTGAAATAGCGTGTAGTCTTCCGTAATAGATTCTTAAAAGCTGATTGTTTGAATTACAAAGTTTTCTTCCAAGTTCTTACTGAACTGTTCCCCTCTAAGTGCCGTTTTGCACGCTGCAGCAGGGAAGTCCTTTAGACCCTTAACATTTGGCTCTCCCGTGCCCTCTGGGAAGAGTTAGAGAGAACAGTGCCAGGTGTTGGTGGCGTTGGTGCTGCCAGGTGACAGGACGATGCGCAGCATTGATCCCGTGACGCAGATACTCAGCGGTCACTCTGATCAGTCATCAGTGCCCTTCAGGCTCTTCATGTCGATCCAGAGTCCCAGACTCAACATTAGATTTGTGTAAGAAACTCACCAAGTCACTCGTGGTTTAGTATTTTTTAAAACTACTTGGGTGTTTTGTGAGAAAATTCGTGAATGTGATGAATGTAGAGAAAGGGAACAATCTGAGGGGGAGTTGAGGAACAGTGAAGAACTTTGTATTCTAAATGAAATACTTAAATTGATACTTTGAGTCGGTTTTAGGTACTGTTTTTATTTCAAGTAACCCTCTTTATTTTTAAAGTGTTCTAAAATAATATCACTACTCTTAATTACCATGTCGAAACTAGTAAGATGAAAATAGAATATCTTCTTACTATTTGGCTATTCCAATAAAAGTTCCTTAAAATTGTCGTTGTAAAATTTAAGGAGTAGTTTGACTTTTGTTTTGAGTAAACAAAGGAATTATAATTTGACCTATTTGGCTCTCGTTAAAGTATTAGCGACGAAGTCGGAGCAGTGAGCTGGGGTGTTGGGCTGGGGAAGAGGGGCTCCATTAACGGACAGCCTTGAATTTCAGATTGTGTGTTTTACCTGAGCCAGGAGGGGCATCTGTAGCCCTTCCATTGTTTAATACATGTGTCTTTGAAGCAGATCCCCGCTCATCTCCCAAGACCCAGCGTGTGCTATGTATTGTACAAAGCTTTTCCTGATTCTCCAGGCAAAGCTGATTGTGTCTGCTTCTGTTGTAGCACTTGCCACATTCGATTATAATGCTCTGCCTGCTCCCCTTAGACTCTGGGCAGAGCTCCGTCTCCCTAGCAGGGTGCCTGGTTGATGTGCCAACTTCATTAAGTGTCAGTGAGTTGTAGCAATTTAACAAACAAGAAAACAAAGGTACGAATTTCTTCAGCTTCATTACTTAATACCGAGGCAGATTTTTTTTTAACCCTCTTGGCCTTAGATTTTTTTCATAGCCAATCTTAGAAATTCTTAGATGTTTGTAAACTAGCTTCAGAATGTTACTTTGTCATGAGGAGTTTTGTTCTTTTTATATAATAGCTTAATTAGATTTTGGTTTGTGTTTTCTTAGATAATGCCTGTGTTCTTTTTGCCGTCTCCGTTCTTATGTTTATAATCAGTTCAATGCTGGTATATGGAGCAATTTCTGTAAGTATTCTGTGTTTTCAACCTTTGGAGTTTGATCTTTGCGGAGCAGCACTTAGTGACTTCATGTATGTGATGGGGTGGTGTGGTTCCTTTTTTCCTTCAGTACCAAGTGGGCTGGCTCATCCCCTTCTTCTGTTACCGGCTGTTCGACTTCGTCCTCAGCTGCCTGGTTGCTATCAGCTCTCTCACCTACTTGCCAAGAATCAAAGAATATCTGGATCAGTTGGTAAGAGTGGGTGCGAATTCAACTTTTTTTTGTTCTAAGTAAAATATTTAAATTGATATTCTGAGTCAGTTTTAGGTACTATTTTTATTGTAACCAGCCCTATTTATTTTTAAAGCGTTCTGAAATGATATCACTGCTCCTGACTCTCATGTTGAATCTAGTCAGATGAAAATAGAATGTCTTCTTACCATAGCATTTGGATAATCCAGTATTAAAAGTCCCTTAAAATGGTCATGGTAAAATTTAAGGAGCAACTTAACTTTGAGTATACCAAAAGAATGATAATTTCACTAATTTGGCACTCATTAAAGTATCAGCTCTTGGTTTTTGCAGGTACTCATAACAAGTCTTTGAGTGCCTACTATATCCTGCACTCTGTTCTAGGCACACTGTCAGCGAATGGTATAGATATAAAGATAACTCCCCCTGCCCCCACGTGCAGCAATAAGTTAACCGTGAATTTGGGGAGGCGAGACATGAACATGTTATCTGATAATGAACTGGAGCTGTCCCAGCTCAGTGATAAATGAGGAGCTGAGATTAAGTGCTGTGTGGTGGAGGGGCAGGGGACACTCTGGGCCAGAGGGAGGTCTAGTAGGAACTGTGGGGTCCAGATGAATGCAAGTCTATTTAAAAAATGCTACCTTTTAAGAATGTTCTCCCCACTTTCAGATCTTTTGCCTAGTGCATTTTGCATGCCACCACATTTATTGTTCGTTCAAAAAAACATGTATTGATTATGTGCAAGGCCCTCTGCTGGATCCTAGGACGTGTCAGTAGGACTGGCTTTCTGTGAAGGAGTTGGGGAGCTGGCCGCCACTGATTGAGGTTGCGATGAACGCTGTGCGGGAAAAGTGTAGGCTGCCCTGTGAGTGGGTCTTACACAAGTGTCACACCTGGGCTGGGGAGTGAGATTAAATTCCAAGTAGGAATTAGGATGGAGAAAGGACAGGAGAAATGCTCCAGGTGAGAGAGACGCCTTGAAGCAGGAAGGAACGTGCTTCAAGGGGACTGAGCGATGACTGGTGGCTGGCACACGGTGGTAATGCGAGGGTGACAGCATGTGGTGAGGCCGGAGGGTCAGCCAGGCCCGGGACCCGGGGGTCTGGTCGGCAGCTTTCAAAACGCAGTTTCCTCTGATGGTGTCATCTCTGGCAGGGACATTGCAAGCCTCCTGAATAAAATCATAGCGTTCCCCACATGAGCCGGTTCCACTGTGTGTTTGCCCTTTTTGTTTATCGAGGAAGGCTTAAACAACAATTTTGCCCCAAAAGGACACTTAGCTAGGCTTTGGGGTTGGTGTGTGGATATTTCTTTCTTCTCTCTCCTTTTTTTAAAAGTCCTTTGGGATTTCTTTGTGCTGCTTTTTAATGAAAATATAAGATTATTTGTGATGATGTGCCCATTAAAAACATGTAAGTTTAAAATAATTAAATGAGCTATATAGAAGAACATAAAAATGAATTTTCTACTACTCCTTTTACAGACCTCTCTGGCTTCTCCCTGTTTTACTCACTTGGTCTCAGCCTGGAAGGTGCTTCCTCTGTTGGCCAGTTTGTAAATCCTAAACTAAATGGCCCATGGAATGTAGATGTAAACATCAGCACTTCCTGACTTAGTGACCCGGGGCCAAATTTGGAGGTCTGTACAGGAGATAGTATTTTTCTAAAGGCTGGAAAGATGTTTAAAATAGTGAAAAGAAACTGAGCTTAATTTAGACCCTTACGAATATTCTGAGTATTCAAACAAATGTATTTTAAGTGATCGATAACATGCATTAATGATGAGGCTTAAAAGTACTTTGAATTAAATCCTGTTTGTAAGTTTTTATTAGAATATCAGTTCTGACTTTGTTGCCTTTTTTGTATCTATACCATGCTCTTTAGGTTATCACAGAATGCAAGTGCTGTGGCTGAGTTATACGTGTGTGTGTGTGTGTGTGTGTGTGTGTGTTTTATAAACTTACTTTCTTAGAGCAGTTTTAAGTTCACAGCAATATGGAACAAAGTACAGGGAGTATAGAGTACCCCTATGTCCCCTGCCCCCACCCCCATGGCCTCCCTCACTGGCCACATCCCAAACCACAGTGGTACATTTGTCACCGTTGTGAACATCATTGCCACCTACAAGTTGTAGTTTACATTAGGTTTCATTTTTGGTGGACATTCTCTAGATTTGGACACATGTATAATGACGTGTATTCATAGTATTATACAGAATAGTTTCACTGACCTAAAAATCCTCTCTGTCTGCCCCCCCCCCCCCGTTTTTTTATAGCTTGACTTTCCTTATAAAGATGACCTCCTGGCAT
>VMDR010020645.1:0-17416 GCA_007922815.1 Macrotus californicus | reverse complement strand
AGATTTCCAAGAGAATGAAGCCCAACAGTGAGGCAGGCAGTGAGCAGAGAGGGAGAGGAGAGGGAAACCAGAAAAGCCTTCATGGAACGGGAGAGGCTTTGAGATTGTCCACTGAGGATGAGTAAGGTGTGGATGTATGGGGACGTACATCTCCCCAAGTAAGGGAAGCAGTGTGAGTAAAGGAAAGAGCAGGAAAAGCAAAAAGGTAGATTCAAGGGGATCATGTGACACATAACGAGAACAGTAAGAAACTGTTGGAGTAGTAGGTAGGAAACCAGTCTCATTCTGAGGAACCTGGGCAGTATCTTTTCATCAGTCTGGACCCATAGAAGAGGTACATAGACAAGGAGGCTGGGTATGTGTTGAGGGTATCCATCAAACTTTGTTAAGAGTGTAAGCAAAGGAGGATGAGGCCCAAGACTGAGACAGTGGCAGAGGGGGAGCAGGCCTCACACAGAGGTTTGACAAGGCTTGGCTGTTGATTGCACGTGGAGGGCGAGGGCAAGGAAGGAAGAAGTTTTCGAGAACCAGGGGGATGGCGGTTCCATTGACTAAAGTGAGGAACATATGAGGATTTAACAGACTGGATGAGGGCAAAAATGATTCCGACCAGCAATGTCAAGTAAATGTTTTTTTTCTCTTTACACTGGCCTTCCAGGTCAGCATCTGATAGAGCCACACAAAAATTAGTTCATAAATGTTTACTAAATTGATATGAATCTATAATAAACTTTAGAACTATATGGTGACCATGATAGAAATAAAATGTTCCAGAGACATCACTAAAACTTGAATTTGCCATCACAGAAGACAAGAATGCCATTTTATAGAGTATCTCCTGGTCACATGTCCAGCAATCACCTTGGAAAATTCTCATCAGTTAAAAAGCGGCTGGCATTCAGTGGGTGGCTATTGTGGTAAAGAATTTAGGTATTTTATAAACTGCATCTCACTACGTTGTCTCAACTCCATTTCTCTAAAGAGGTAACAGTCTTTGGTTATCTAAGGACTTTCAAATGGCAGATAACAGCCAATCCTTTACACATACTAAAACGTGTACTTCTCATAACTCCATGGGCAGATATTACCATTCTCCATTTGAGGTGTGAGGAAACCCTGGCATAGAAAGTTAAGGAGTTAGAGCAATGTCACACAGCAAGCAATAGTCATATCCAAGACTTGAACCCCAGCAGGCCAGTGCTGGGGTCTGTGAACTTAACTGTTGCCTTACCCAGCCCTGCCAGCTGCAGTGGCACAGTGTGGTATGGGCTTTAGTCAAGCTGGTGACAGAGCCCATGTTTTCTTTCCACTTTTCCACAGAGAAAACTTTGCTGGAGCTTTCCTCTGAGAAGAAAAAAAATGATTATTGAATGATTGGCCCAGGATCAAATGGAAATTAATAGTGATGTCTGTAACTCATGATTCCTAACACCCAATTTAGGTTCATGTTGCCCTTCTACCAAAGGGTGAGCAGTGAACAGACTATAATCATTACAGAGTCCTTATTTCAGCCATGTCTTTCAAAAAATGCAGTGTGTATTTTAGTTATTTTTAATAAAGGAAACATTACACTGAAACATCTTCAGGGCAGAGGTGAATACTTGATAAATATAATTAGTGATCTTCCATAGCTTTACAAATTAAAGTTTATGGATAAATTCCTCAAAAAAAGGCAGTTTGACTCATCCACATTCAGATTTCTAGTACAGTGTGTTATCATGGATCTCCCAATCACCCTTTAAAAGCACTGCAATACAGGGTTTATTGTAGCCATCGTTTGAGGTTGCAAATTGTTAACATCTGTCTCTTAGTATTTTTTTACAATACTCTAAATACTCTAATCTCTGGTTATCCTGCTAATAACTGTAATTTTCTAGTCAGCTGCTATCTCTCAAGGTAGTTTAAAGGTCATTTTTTTCAATACATAAAGAAGCTGGTGAAGAAAGTTGATGTGATGTATCTTTTTTTAGCTAGTTGAAGTCGTTCGGATTTAGTTTTGTGCCCAGGAAGAGTCTCTGCCCAGCTATTTTGCTTCAATCTGTTTTGTCCCCAGATGATTAATTTTGGTGTCTTTCATTACGTTTTACCTCTGTTACCTGATGTTATTCCTAATAGATAGGGAAAACAGCTATTACTTTCAGAAGCATAATTAAAAGATACATTTATATTGTAGTTTTTATATTCAAAGTACTAGTTAATCCTCACGTTAGCCCTACAAGATGAAAGCATGCTGCACTTTTCCCTAGAGAGGCATGTTTCTGAAAACTCTCTTAATCAAGATTTGGAGAATCCCATCCACTTTGTTTTCTGTAGGAAATTATGAAACACAAATATATTTGTGTAAATGCACACAGTTTGATTTATTTAAAATGCCAATCCAAATGTAACAGAAGTGTAAACATAAGCTGTAGTGAAAAACATATGGTGCGTTATTGTTTTTGTTTTTTTTTGCCTTCTCTGCATCTATTATTTTTGTAGGGAAAAAATAAAAAATTAAAAACCTGGGTTTCCTTTAGGTTAAATTCATCTTCACTCAATACTTTGCCTATAGTTCCAGAGCATGACCAATTAGATAGTTATAGTGATTGTCAGGGATGGACATGTGATCCGGCCTTGGCCAATGGGATGCAAAATCAGGAGCCTGCAAGAGCTCTTTTGGAAAGAAATGTGTATCTTTTTTCCATCTGGATTGCTTAGCAGGTAGGATGTCAATATGGACCTGGGCATATCAAAAATCATTACCAGAGGGAAAAATTTAGTTTGAAAATATAGTCAAAGCAGGAGAAATCCAACACAAAAAAACCAGAGAGAGACAATACCCTGATGCCATCATCTGCAGCCCTGGATCCAGCCCCACCTCTGATCATGAGAAATGAGCTCATTTCTCTTGAAAAGAGCGGTGCCCGTTTAGTACATAAGCACAATTGATGGCTATACACATGAGTAAGGATCCCATTTCACTATAACAGATAGTAAGTGTGATGAAAATTTTAATAAAATATTTTAAATGAAAATAACTGGGTAGGATTAAGTTAAAAAAGGCTTCAGGCAAGACATTATAAATGATGCTCTGACTAGATCAAATAATTATAAATAGCTCAGCACCTAGCACACAGAAGTTTATATAAGGATTTGTTATGAATTTACTAGTGCCCTCTCTGCAGAATTTATTTCTTGAAGCCCTGAGCTCAGTACCTCACAATGTGACTTGGTTTGGAAATAGGTTATTGCATATCTAATCACTTAAGATGAGGTCATATTGGAGTAGGGTGGACCACTAATTGATATGGCTTGTGTCCTTTTAAAAAAAAAAAAAAGGAGAAATTTGAACACAGGCACACATAGGGAGAATACCATGTAAAGATGAAGGCCTTCTACAAGCTAAGGACCACCAAGGATTGCCAGCAAGGCAATACACACTAGGGGAGAGGTATGGAACACTCTCTCCCTCAGAGCCCTTAGAAGAAACCCTACTGACACTTCGACCTTGGACTTCTAACCTCTTGAACAATAAGAATAAAATTCTGCTCATTAAGTTCTCCCAGTTGTTAGTAACTTGGCTCAGCAGCCCTAGTAAACTAATACAAGGTCTAAGGGCGTTTACAGATTATGATTAAAAATTCTACGGGATGGAAAAGAGCCAAAATGGAAAAGGAAAGCACTGATCAAAGTTGACTAACATTTGTTCCGAGAGTTCATAGAACAAAATTTTAAAGACCAAACTAGGAAGATGGTTGCACAGTGAAGATAAAGGAATATATCTGAGTGGTATAAAGGAAGAAACTTGAAAATTGGCAAGAAAATGGATTATCAATGTGTAGGACTGGATGAAAAATATTTTTTGCTTCTTCATGATTTCAAAACTATGCAGCTGGAGAATGAGACATTGCTAAGACATTGTCAATGACAGAGTTTGGAAGGAACCGTGGTATGAAGCATGAAAGTTTCAGATAGCTTGAGTCATAGCACACTTTCATGGTGTCATTTCTGGGAGACAGCTAACCAAGTGAAAAAATGTAATACCGCTGCTAGTGGAGCAGCTGACGTTATGTGTCTTCTGATAGACTACTCTTAGGAAAAAACAACATCTATTTGTATATTCTCAAAATTGTCTTACCTGCATCAAGTTATGAGGAAACAATCAGACAAATACAAACTATTGGACGTTCTATAAAACCAGGGCTTTTCAAAAATATCAATTTCATAAAAATCAAAATGAGTTGGTGGAACTAATCTAGATTAGAAGACTCTAAAGAGATAGGTTAACTAAATGGAACGTGTGATCCTGAAGGAGATCCTAAATCAGGAAAAAAAGTTTTAAAAGATATTATTGGGCTAATTTAAATACGGACTCTGTATTATAGAGTAACATGAGATCAGTGTTAAATTTCTTGAATGTGGTAGTGGTACCAGTTATATAGGCTGTTTAGGAGGTAAATTCTGATGTATCTATCAGTAAATTGTCGAAAATGCCTGCAACTTTCAAGTGATCCATTAAAAAACAAAAGTGTGTGTGCAAGAGTACTTGTGTGTGTGTAGGAGTACTTGGGTGTGTGCAGGAGTACTTTTATGTGCGCACCACACAGGCACACACACCCAGTTTGTGACATTTTTGGAACTCTGCCCTAATCCCCCTGAGCTCTTTTGCTATTTTACTGAGTCCATCTACCAACTTTCATGTGTTTTTTCTTCTAATGTCTCACACCTATGGTTTTGTGGTGTCAAGAATTCCACGTAGGGTTAGAGCGAGGCTTGGATTTCATCTGAAATCACATCCTTACTCAACTTCTCCCTGTTCCCCCAATTTTATTTCCTTACTCCCCATGTGAGCACATTTTTAATAAATTATTTTTCCCTAAATTCTCAGCTTGCAGACTATTTTAGGGGAGTCTAATTCTAGACATATAGATGCACATATGAGAGAGAGGCAGAGAATGTAAAATGTGAACCATAGTAAATCTAGGTGGGTTTATATTACTCTCCCCTTAACATTTTGGCAGGTATGATATTGGAGAGGAAGGGCTTAAAGCAACTAACCTACACCTCATTTCTCCCTCCATATGGAGGTACAATTCTGGAGAAAGAGAAAAGACAAGGCACCTGGTCTTATCTCTTAACATACACACTGATAACTGGACCTCCTGGTAAATAGACTACAGATATTTCCTAGGAAGGGAGTCTGTATCTGGGAATCTTCTTAGGAGATGTCTCTGGTTTAGGTTTAACATAAACACACCTGGGACCTTTGGATTTATGGTCCAGATGCCCCTGAGAAAATATCACAAAAGTTAGGTGACTATCTGGGGTACAAAACTGAGGTATTTCATAACCAACATGCTCTCTGCTGTGTGAGGTAACCCATGTGCCTCAGTTAGAGACCTCATCTAATCAGGGTCAAAGTGTACATGTGAGAAGGCAGGAAGGACCTGGGGAGCCAGCCTCGGTGCTCCCTAGCTCCCCTGTGCTGCACCTGGGCTTTTTGGTGGTTTAACTATGAAATTAGCAGGGAAGATTGGTTCTGAAAAAGATTCCTAGTTGTGAAAAAATCAGATTTGACAATATGATCCTTCGTGTTAACTCAGCTATTTTTTCAAGTGAAAAATTTCTTCGGACAACACATGATGTCAGTTTTTTAATCTCTCACATACAGGATTTGGACTAGTTCTCTTAGTTTCCTCTCTAAGTTTGTATAACAAAGTATGCAAATGCCGGAGGTTGGTCTTATACAAAAATAGAGTAATTTTTAGAGAAGTTTGGGGTTCACAGCAAAATTAGGCAGAAGATACAGAGAGTTCCTCTACTTCCCGGTTCCCATTACCAACATGTCACACCATTTGTTATAGCTGCTCATCTCACATGGACACATCATTATCACCCAGAGTCCATAGTTTACACTAATGCTCACGCTTGGTTTTACACATCCTATGGGTGTAGACAAATGTGTAATGACGCATATCTCCCATTGTAGTGTCACGTTAGTCGCTTCACTGCCCTAAAACCCTCTGGGCTCCTCCTAGTCCTCCCACCCTTTCTCCTCTGACTCCTGCCAACAACCACTCACGTTCTCACTGTCTCCATAATTTTGCCTTTCCAGAACGTCATGTAGTGGACTCATACAGGATATAGCCTTTTCAGATTGGCTTCTTGCATGTAGTAATATGCATTTAAGTTTCCTCCATATCTCTTCAAGGACACGTAGCTTACTTCTTTTTAGTGCTGAGTAATGTTTCACTGCCAGGATGTACACTGTTCACCGAGCCACTCACCTCCTGAAACGCACCTTGGTTAGGACGGACTGTGATACGTGCATCGTGTTAACTGTGTAGCTAAGGCTCCACTACTGCTGCTCTTTCTCCTGGGAAGAGAGGTCATGGGGATGTGAGTGATAAGAGCACATTCCAGTGTCCAGTCACCAGCTTCTGGGTGTCAGAAGTCAGTGGTGCAGCTGCAGCAGCAGCACTGTGATGCCATTGTCACTGGGCTGGCTCCTCTGTAGGTCCAGTGGGGGCCCTTGATGTCCACTCCACCATTCTAACAAACAGTCTTCCAGGCCCTTAATTTTAGTCATTAAACCCCTTCATGCTTAAAATATCTAGAGTAGTTTCTCTTTCCTGTACTGAATTTTGAATAATATAGTTTATTACTAGACCAAATAATTGCCCCATTTTCATTTGGAGATGTTTTTCTCAGCTTCTTGATTTGTGTTCACCAATGCTTTGTCTACTTTTAAGATTTTTTAAAGTTTAAAATAAAAATAATAGATAATAATAGACATATCTCTTGGCCAGGCGGAAAATAAAAAGACAGAGAATGATCTGCCATATTTCACAGCTTATCCTTTATTTAACATATACATCTTTTTAGATAACTGTTTATTCAGTTGCAGGATTTTTGTCTGCATGCAAGTTTAAATATCTAAATTCTTATTTTGAACTACAACAAATACACTGGGATTTTTCCTGTACCAAAAAAAACTGAAGATTATTTGAATCTATTTTTTTTGTTTGATGAGCAGATATCACTGCAAACTAATCCAGAATCTAAAATTGTTAATGCCATATGTGCCATTGATTTCCATCTTGCCAATTAAATAAAGGTTACCGCCTGGGTGCTTCAAAGATTGCCTCTCTCCCTAGGCACCATCACAGTAATTCAGCTCAGCCAGGGCACCCCTGCTGGCAGTCCCCAAATTCCCTCAGCAGGGAAGAGCAGAATGCCTTCTGGGGAAACTTCACTTAGGGAGTGGGAAAACTGCTGATAACTACAGTTCCAATTTGCTGACCTTTCCTTGTTCATGAGAGAGGCTCATCATTTCTGTTTTCCCAAAGGGCCAAGAATAAATTCAACAAACATTCATTGAGCACCTACAATGTGCCAGGCACTGGGCCAGACACTAAAATAGTAATAAAATAAAGAAGTGAAGCCATGTTTCTGTTTCCACAAGGTTGGACTTTGAGTAGATGGCTACCTATCTAGTTTCAGCACCATGTGATCAGTTCTATGAATTGAGTTCCATTGCATAGCACAGAAGCAGGAAGAGTCCAATCTCACTGTGAGGAAGGAAAGAACTGAGTTGCCAAGTAGAGAAATAGGTGATAATTGAACTTAGTTGTGAAGAATAGCTAGGGCTTGTCCAGGCTGGAGTGAACAAAGGATGAACATAAATCTAAGAAGAAGAAAAAAAAGGCGGTATTAGCCAAGGCAGGAAGACAAGAGAAGACCAGCTTGCTCAGGAAACTACCAAGAGGATAGGTAGGAAAATCTGATGGTTGATTTTATGTTTCAACTTAACTGAGCAATGGGGAGCCCAGATATTTTGGCAAAATTTATTCTAGGTGTTTCTATAAGGGTGTTTTTTGATGAAATTAACCTTTAAATCGGTAGACTTGAGTAATTCAGATTCCCCTCCCTAATGTGGGTGAGTCCCATCCAATCAGTGGAAGGCCCCAAAAGAATGCCCCTGACTAAGAGAAAACTGCCTGTGAGCTGGGACATTGGTTCATTCCTGCCTTTGGACTTAAACTAAAACATCTGCTGTCTGGGTCTTAAGCCTGCCAGCATTCAGACTGGAACTACACCATCATCTCTCCCGGGGCTCCAGGGCTTGGCAACTGCAGATCTGGGGACTCGTCAGCCTTCACAACCACATGAGCCAATTCCTTATAATAAATTTTATATATACACACAAACACACATTCTATCGGTTCGGTTCTCTAGAGAAGCCTGACTAATACAGAAAGGGCAGCGTAAGACGAGGTTGTAATATTAAACATAACTAGAATGTAAAGAATCTGTAGGTCATTCTACGCATGTTAAAAACAGCTAATATTTCTTTTCAATATTATAATTGTTATTGTTGACAAGCTGTAAAGTTGCTGCTTAGTTCTTGGGTGGCCAAGACACTCTTCTGAATGCTTTACAGGTACCGACTCATTTATTTCTGACAGCCCCTTTACGAGGCAGGCACTGTTATTGCCCTCAATTTACAGAGGCAGAAATGATTCACGGTGAAGTAATTTCCTAAAGTTGCAGAACTAGGAAGTGAAGGAGCCCCGAATGGAACCCAGGCAGTCACATCTCCAGGGTCTGCACTTTATTACTGCTTTAGAGATGCTCTGATATTGAACTTAATTCTATAGGTATTCTCGAGTACAGTGATATATATCACATTTGCCATTTTAGAAAGATGATTCTGTTGGTAGAATAGAGAGCAAATTAAAGAGCAAAAAGTACAAAAATTGCAGAAATTAAGATGAGACTTGGTGATCAGTATCTGGCCTAGACTAGTAGGGCTACAATGGGGAGTAGGTGCTGATCCGAGAAATCTGTTTTCAAGATCGTATCACTAGGATGTAGTAACTGAGGAAATGTTGGGAATAAGATAAAAGAGGTAAAAAATCAGTGTGATTAGGAATTGGTGAATGATGACCTGAGCTAGGAATCACATTGAGGGGAGGGGAGAGAACAGGTAGGGGGAATTTAGAAATGAAAATTGAGACATCTGCAAATCGAAATTGGAATCTCAATTTAGAAGAGCAGTCGGGATGAGAGCAATGCATTTGGGAGTTATGTTACTTCTCCGTGGCTGCTGTAACAACGCACCACAAACGTAGTGGCTAAGACAATACACAGTTCTGGAGCCAGGAGACCAAACTCAAGGTGTGGACAGAGCCGCAGCCCTCTGAAGAATTATTCACTGTGTGACTCTCAACCCTGGGGACTGCTGGCATTCTTTGGCTTGTGACCAAATCGCTGCAAACCAATGCCTCTGTCTTCAGAAGTATGGGTTGATGCTCCCTCTACCTCTTTTTGTAAGAACACATGTGATGGCATTCAGGGTCCATCCAAATAATTTAAGATTCTCTTCTTACCTCAATATTCTTAATTTAATCACATCTGCAAAGACCCTTTTTCCAAATTAAGTAACATTTATAGGTTCCAGGGATTAGGACCTGCAAAGTCAGGTGGCTATTAAGCATCCTACTACAGGAGTCAACAGAATATGAGAAACCAGGGAGGGAGGAGATGAAATGTCACGGGTGAGAGATGACAGGAAGCCACCCTGGTGAAGCGGAAGCAGCCCTGTGAGTTCAAACCCCACTTTGCTGCTCTTATATGGACCTAACCACGTGGTCCAGCACTTTGGATTTCATTTTCTCCTCTGTCAGATGAGGAGGCTCAATCACACAATTTTTCTCTCGCGCCAAAAATGTGAAGTGTGCATTTCATCTAAATAAGTGTGCAGAGTCGCTTGGAGGCTGTAGTCATTACAAAATATTATTTACTTAGATAACATTAAAATTAGAAGATAAATTCAGAGTTGTCCACAATCCTTTCATTTAACCAAATCAATGTTTTCATTTGTATGACATTTTCTAGTCCTTGAGCAAGTACACATTCAGTTTTTACATACTGGCCACACTTCTATAGGTAGACGTTCATAGTCTATTTTATAACTTAAAATGTCACCCACATTATTTTTCCATTGTGCTACACAGTCCTTTCCTCTAATGTCCCTCACTCCCCACCCTGTCCAAGGTTCCACATAGTGCAGGTAAAGGAGGTACATTCTAGGTGAGCGGTGCCCCTGGAGTTGTGCATTGGCAGCCACGAGGACCACAGTGGGAATGGCCTCCTGGGGTGATGCACACTGGTACCCCACAGGGCCGCCTGCAGCAGTGCCAATGCTAAACGGCGTCATTGAGGTTCTTCCCTGCTCTAAACTTAGATTCTAATTCCTACCAAGGTAAAAACATAGTAGCAATCAAATGCTTATAGTAACTTTTCACAAAGCCTTTATTTTAAATATAGCTGGAAATAATACTTTAGAGAGTTCAAACATGTCCCACGCTGAACCTGTTTAGCTTTTCACTTGGGTAATGTCTCAACTATTGCTGCTCGAAAGATTACATCCTGTTCAAACATACCTGCCTCAAGCTGTACTGACATAATTTTTCATGACACACAATCACTGTTATAATTAAGTCTTGATAGCAGGCATCTCTACTCTGCATAGAAGTGCTGAACATATTGCAAGAATGCCCCACTTCTCCGCAATAAATAGCAATATGAATATAACTGCAAAACTTCTGAGACATTCCTGGAAATCTATTCTATCCTGTTTATACATCATTTTTTTCAAGTGGGCTCTTCCCTTAAATAACCTCATAGTCACAGGCACATACTACAGTTTCCTTCTCTCTCTCTCTCTCTCTCTCTCTCTCTCTCTCTCTCTCACACACACACACACACACACACACACACACACACAGAAAATGGGTTGAATTATCAAAGTGTGCTTATAATCAATTTTCATTCGGTATGTATTAAATTTTGAAATGGTATCAAAGAGCGCGAAACTAAAAGAATCAATCATCCTTTAGCATATTTCTTCAGGATGAAATTAACTTGAAATGGTCACTCTTGTTTCTTTCCTTTGTAAGAGAAAAAGTAGCTTATGGGTGCCAGCTGAGGTCCAGGACATTGAACGCCTGCCATGGAAGAATAAGGTGTCCTCTGTGCAGGGATTTAAGGATATTAAAGGGTTACAGTTCACATGAGTGTGCAGACAGTGGTGAAAACACGAGGTATAATTCATCACCCTCTAACACTGGGCACATTAAACTTGAGCTTTGGTTCACATCTGCAATTAGATGCTATGCTGCCTCTTCGTTCACTGCAGAGAAACCTGCCTGGACATGTGTGGCGTTGAGCAACTTACTTACCCTCTCCATGCTTCAGTCCCTTCATGTGTTGATAGGGACTGGGTGAATGGGACCTTCCTTAAATAGATGTTGAGAAGATCAAATCAAATGATACATGTGAAACACAGGATAGTGCTTGATGCACAGTAAGTCTCAATAAATCTTAGCTATACTATCCACCTCCTCGTTTTTAACCATCCATCCTAATTATGCCATTTTTCCAGGGATTCCTGGAGGACAATTTGCAGTGAATCCCCCATTGGTCTGTGAGAGTATTCATATCCCCTTCCAGCTGGCCTGCTTCACCGAGGAGCAGCAATGTGAAAATTCCACAGTCACCCTGTGGGACCATCTCATAACACACAAGCCTTTGGGAATGGAAGCCCAGTTACAGCCCAGAGCTGACGCACCATCTCAGAGTAAAGCAGGAAGCCCTGGACAATACGAAGGAGGCGGTTTAGGAAACTGTTGTAGTGTGGTAGGTACCTGCATCCCAATGAGTTAGATGAAACCAGTGCATTTAAACCTCCAGATGGGCCTGAAAACTGGTTGGCACCGTGCTGATTTCCAGCTTTCCAAATGAAACTCTGACCTTTCTGTTTTTATTTTCTAGTCATCTGTTATTGAGTATCTTCAGATGTTGTGATGCCAACACCACAGATCTTAGTGGCATATTTTTGTTCCATTGCACAAAGGATCAAATGACAGAAATTAAAGCTGTGAAAAATGTCTTACTTTAAAATGATTTCAACAATAACCTTTTAAAAAAAATAGTTTCTCTCATCATAGAACTCAGTGCTGGAAAAGTGTTTAAATCTTCCAGTGCAATGACTTCTTTTCTCAAATGAGGAAATTGATATCTAGAAAGGTAAAATGTAGACTCTGAATTACTCGCCTCTGGGTAATTGTTTGAAGATTTGACTATATGACTAGCTATTTCAATTGATTCAATTAGCTACATAACTGATCAAGTAAAATACGTAATCTATGCAACTGGCCAATTTTTGCCAAATTATAATCAGGCCTTACATTATATAATGCTGTACAGTTTGGCTCTGTTGTCTAAATTATTCATCACTGCAGTTCCCTGGTAAAAATATTATGCTGCATCTCTATTAAGATGAGAAATTCAGACTCAGAAAGTGTAGTTTATTTACTAGTGTTTCCATAGCTGGCAAGTGACAGAGTTAAACCTTGAACCTAAGCCTTCTGATTCCCTATTACATGTCTCTCCTAAGGAAAGAATAGTTTATCATAGGAAGTTATTCTAATTACCTGAGGACTAGACCAGTTAGAAACTGAAGACATGTTGGGAACGTGGTGTATAGGCAACAACACTCAGGATAAAGAAAAGATTTAGGTACATTTTGTCATAATACATGCTTTAACTAAATGCCAATATTATTGTTACCTAGGATTGCATGTACAGGAGTTTGGTAGAAAAAAATGTTATTTTATTTTGGGTTTTCTTTTTATTCAACCATATTACCCCAAACTACCTCCTGTACACAAAGAAACATCTGAAGCCTAACTCAACAATAAAATCCACCCTCTCTCCAAAAAATATATTATGAGTGGTTTCAAGAATTTCATCCTTATTTGTCCAGAAGTATTACTCTTTTTGCAGAAGCCCAAAATACAAGTTATAAACAAGGAAGACCTTTATATGAGGAAAGTTAAGCAGTGATAGACTCATTTCCTCAAATTATACTTAACTTTTAATAATAATGCCATAAAAAGTAGATTTAACACAGGTGTTTGTTGGGGGTATTAAGTTTCAGCACAGAATTAAATTTACTGTGGCTACAAAATTGGCAGGACCCCTCCCCCTCGGGCATTAACAATTCTTTTTAGACACAGCTTTAAAAAGATGAATAACCAGGAATAGCTGCAACCTTGCAATCTACGTAATAATCTTGCCTATATCATAGCACTTTTTAAAAAAATTCTAAAGAGATGTTTGCTGTTTTGTATTTTATTTAAGGTGGTTACTGTAACTGCCTGTATGTGGAAAAGTTCATTGCCAAGTATTTTGCACTGACACCAACCCTGTTCTGCAGCAACGAACAATGAGCAGCCTGGTCCAACGGGGTGTGATTGGCCACAGGAGAACGAGTGATAAAGTGAGGAGGGGGGAGGGTCCCCCCCACCAAACACCTCTGTTAGAACAACTTCAAGTTCACATCCACAGAGCAAATCCCCGAGACTTATCCTGACTGGATTATGCACTTAGTCCCTAGAAAATATTCTCGGGAAATCCTTATGGATCCCTTGGAAGCAAGAAAACATGGGAAAGAATGGAAAGAAGAGAAGATGAGGGCAAGACCTCCTTTATCACTGAGCTGGCTTGGCAGTGAAGGCAGGAAATAGAGCCTGGCAGAAGTAGTTGGGTGTGTGCATGCATGTGTGCATACATGCACATTTGTAGGCCCAGGTTTGTTCATTTGCTAATTACTTTAGTTTTAGAAGAAGAACCCAATGCAAAAACTACCTCTTGGCTTACAAACCCGTTGATCTGTGCTACCTAACGTGTGTGGCGAGAAGAGGGTATTACTTTCAAAATCCAATGTACTCCTTGAGCAGATATGTACTCTACCCCAAACCTCAGGATAGGAATTCAAAATCCCCAAATAATTTCTTCACTGTCCCAGGGCTTGGCTCCTCTTTATCACAGGGCTCCAATCTCAAGGTGTCACTGCATGTGTAGCACTCCAGGTTTCCAATCTGGGCACATGGGAACGACAAAAAGTTCACATCTGCTTTCAGATTGAAAAGGGATGGTCTCGCAATAACAGTACCAATAAATAACAACATGCTAAGAGTCCATCCTGGGCTGGTAGAATGTTAGGACCTGTACACACATTACTTCTAATCCTTAAAGCAGTCCTGCATGTCAGGGGTGACACCAGCAGTGAAGGGATTAGTCAAGGTCACGCGGAAGGACCAGGGATCGTACAGGGGCTCTGCAGGTCCCAAACCCACGCAGGATCCCTGAGGCAGGACTGCCCTCTCTCACAGACACCTCCAAGGGCTGTTTTTTATTCATTCATCATTGTTTGCTTTTAACTTCACAAGGGATGCACGGTGAAAAAGTTAGAAGATACAGATTAACAAGGACAAACACAGAGAAAAGAAAATAATTACCCAAATTGCCAATAAATTACCGCCAGGAACATATTGGAATATATTTCTTCAGATCTTTCTTACTTCTGTATCCACATAGAGGTATACTTTCTGCTGCAGTGCCCTCACTGGAAATACTATACAGTGGCTAGACTTTAGATTTAGAGGCACCTGATCACTTTTAAATCTCACTCTGTACGTATTTTTAGACCCCAAAATGAAAAGATATTATAAATGCTGCTTTTTGGACTTTTTTGGTTGTTTTTCTCTCTTCAGAAATTCTGAACAGAGTGTGCTCTTTTGGTAGCTAGACATCACCTTTTTTAAAGCAATTTGGTGAGTAGCTACCAGTTTATAGCACCTTTGTGAGTTACCATAATGTGCAAGGTCCCCTCTGTCAGGCACCACATGAACACTGACCTGGGCTGCACAGGATACCCTAGCTTGGATGCAGTAGTGTGTATTTTAACAATTTCCTGTGGTTGGACATATAAGCAGCTCCCTTTTTTTTTTTTACTGTACTGTGAGGAACAGCACTATATACATAATCTTGTGCATTTATGAAATCAATATTAGAATAAAATTTTAAAGAGGCAATTAATTACTCGGCCAAATACTCTTAAACATACATTAAATATTTGGTGACTGCATCACCAAACTGCAACATAATTGCAATCCAGTGATAAGTTTAGCCCCTTACAGGTCAGTGTGAATGAAGCTGTTTTCTAAGCTAAGGACAGTGACCAGTGGAATAACTGGGCTACAGAGCTACGTGCCCACCATGTTCATGCCAATGCAAGGAATATCATTTATCTTATTTTCTGGAAGCTCATAAAAGCAACAACAAAAATCTATGTGGCTTTAATATGTATCTCTTTGATTATTAGAGAGGCTGACCACTTTTCATATACGTAAGTATATTTTCATATACACGTTTTAGTATGTGTATGTGAATCACCCAAGACCTATGTTAAGTAGGAGAGTTTTAAAACCCAGTTCAAAGCTTTATATTTGTCACTTATGTGGGAACAATACCCCTTACTAAGTCATTCAATCAACATTCATTGAGTTCTTATCAAAACTGGTATTCACGCCAGCACCTTGGTTGTTTAAAGTCTTCTGATTGGTTGCTACCCACACTGAACTCGTAGTTAAATATTTTAAGTATCACCCCGATACTTATCATATGCTAAGTTCTATTCTGACACTGGAATCTAGCAGTGAAAAAACTTCAAATTCTTGTATTTACAGGACTTATATTCTGGCCAACAAGTACATGTATAAAAGATATTGTATCCATGGTGAAAACATACCAAAGGTTAAATGAGCCTTAACTCCTTTACAGCTCAAGAGATACAACACTTAAATACATGCGACAATTAGAAGCAAGGATTACACTCAGCTTTGGGACACATTAGTCTTAGTACGAGAATATGGATGCGTAGATCGCCCTAGGCAGAGCCATGCCCCAGATCTGCCACACTTGCCGTTGTGTCTCCCGTTCTTTACCAGTACCATATGTGGTGCTGAAATGCCACAGTTTTTTCCTATGGAAACAAGTCTTTCCTGATGAGCTTTTGGGTGGCATATTATGCCACCCTCAGTCCTGCTGGCAGTGGAGGAGGACAAGTCTCCTCCAATCTGCTTTTTCCTGTCAGGCGTCCTAATTGGAAGTCCTGCCTAAAGCACATGGCCAGAGAAGAAGCCAAGAGAAGAACAAAGGACAGCCACTCACATGTGTTCCTTCCCAATCTGGTCCAGGCCTTCTTGCTCTGCAGGGAGTGCAAGCTACTGAATGGTGGAGGGTCAGCAGGCAGTGAGTGGTCACCTCCCTGGTGAGCCCTGGGCGCGCAATCAGCAAGGTCGATTGGATTGATTTTTAAAAGGAACTGAAATGGAGGTTGGGAAGTAAGATAAAATGGGAAAGAGAAAGTTATACAACAGGGAAACCCTCCTTTCTGGGTCTTTTTACCTGATGCCTTTCCAGAATTAGAAATGCTGAGATAAGCTAAGGTTTTTCCCTCCTTACAAAATTCTAAAAATCTTTGAGGACACATCACACTGACGAGACGGAAAGAACATTGCAGTGGAAATGACCAAACTTGGGTTTTAAGCCAGGCCCTCACATCAGTGCATTGTGCGGTTTCAACTCATGCGCTCACTGATGTGGTATGCGCCCGACCAACAGTCTAGATGTGTCCCTTACTCACTCTTCCAAGAGCAGAACAGCGTGAGCTGATGAGATAATGTAAGATTTGATGTGGGGATGATTTTACCTAATTGTCTGAGAATGAAAGTGGTCAAACAGCTCTCCTACAGATAAGCCACATGTGAAAGACTGAGAGGGTCGGCGGAGAAATAGAGATCTACTTGCGGGCATTTTAGGAAGAGCCATCTTTCTCCAAGATAATTCATCCTCAAATATTTTATTCTCCATCATCTTCCAGTTCGGGCTCCAAACCTTCACGGTCCTCACTAAAGATGCCCCTTCTCACCAAGCACCGGTGCATGGGTGCGCACACACAAGTCACACATAATTTAAAAAAAAAAAAGCATTGAAAAGGCAGAGGGACTAATAGTACAAATCTGGAATTTCTTGAGCCAGGTTTTTTTTTTGGAATGCACAATTTTGCAGATTTCAGAAGGATCAAGTAATACAAGTTCCATGTATTACATAACCTCACAAGTACCTTAGCACTCAAACACATTTACATCTTTGCAGTAACACACATAAATGTCCATTCTAAATGGGATAAATAAAGATCACGAGTATCCTCACGTCGGTGCAGGTCAAGTTTTACCAAATCAGTTTCAGTGACTGAGTTACAAAAAAAATTGTTTGGTTCTTAGTTTTCAGAATTGTGGCTAATAAACTGTGCATCCCTAGGCACTACCCCTTTGTTCAATTCTACTAGTGATTTGGATCTTACCCAAGTTATGATCTAATTACTATCACCTACAGATATTTATTGATTACCACTTTCAGAAGATGGGGTATTCACCTAAAATGACCAAGCTTTTTTCACTAGCTGCTTATAGACGATGTAAAAATGTGAAATGACGTATGACTAGAACATGATAAAAGTGCA
>VMDR010020644.1:0-17426 GCA_007922815.1 Macrotus californicus | reverse complement strand
TTATGTAGTGCATATGTGTACAATTATTTTCGTCTGAATGTTCACTTTTTCATTAAAATAAATAAATTATTTATTAGGTTTCAAAGACTTTTTCCATACAAAAATAAGAAAATGGGCAGACCAGTGCTTATTTGAAGATAATGGAAATTTTAGGAGAAAACTAGAGGGGCTTAGAAAATAATAAAGTGTTTTCTGGGGTTCTTTGCTTTCCTGCAGGTTTTATAAATCACTAACATAAGTGACAGTTACACTTCATATAGGATGGGATGCACTTGATATAGTAAGTCTCAGAGAGATATAAAAATGGAAAGCTTTAAGTGATTTTCCCTTTTGAGAAAATTTTTGATCCCAGGAATTCTGTGTAAGTGAAAGGAAAGATTGGCACACTTACATTTTGATACGGCCAAAGGTTCAGTGAGCAGCTATGACGTCACGCTCACTTCACTCTTTCTTTATCCCTCAGTTCAGTGGTGTCATTCTGCCCCATCCATTGCGCCATTATTGTCTGTGTGTTTTTTAAAACACACACCAAAATGTTGGCCTAGCTGGGGATCTTAATTATTTCTCCAGCGCCTCTGTTTCACAAGTGAACAAACTCAGATCCTCAGATACCAGTCGCCTTCTCTAATGTCTGGTGCTGATAGATCCAGAATTAAAATGCAGGCCTGCGGCTCTCACACCAGGGATTTTATCCCATACCATGAGCCCACAGGCTCCCGTGACCCCCGTTTACATCCACATTCTTACTAGTGTACTGCTCATAATTGTGTTATGTGTTCATTTTAAGTATTTCTGAACCTCAGGCATTTAACCACCTACTACTAATTATTGGAGTAGAACAGAATGATTTTTATTTAAGAGCACTAAACTTTTCGGCCAAGATATTAGCAAAGGAAAGATATAAAGTAACAGATAATTACTATCCTCATTGGCCAGTTTTGTTTATATTAGAGGGGATGATGTTTATTAGATTTGGAAAAGTCCCTTTTCATACAGGCAGAAAATTGGAAGCATGTCAAAATCTAACTCTCTTCCTCACAATTTGTGTAGAAGATGTTGTGAGTGGGAAGTTTTCGGAAGAGTTTTATGGGAGCACAAGTTTTCTGTATCAGTAATTCCTAGGCTGCTCTGCTCAGTACAACACTGCTGTGCTCACTGTACTGTGATTCTCATCGCGGTGAGCCTTGGAGGCCGACCAAGTTGCAGGGAAGGCCCTGACTCCACACACATGCATATATGTGGTGGGGCAAAAGTAGGTTTACAGTTGTGAGTATGCAGAAGAGTTTGTTCTGGTGTGATTATTTATTAATTTTTGTATTCCATAGGAACAACTGTAAACTTACTTTTACCATACCCTCTCTCTCTATATTTTTCAGAAGCAGAGACTAAAATATTACAGCTATCATCCTTGTGAGGTTTCGTACATTTTTCAATTAATGTTGTAACTGAGGGAAATTGAGGAACCCCATAATGCCAGAATAGTTTTTTAAGGGGGAAATTAAATCAGTCCTTGAGTTGGTTTATTGATACTAGGCCAAAGTCACTAGTTTAACAGGTTTATTTTCCCCACTGACCTAACTAGTCTTCTGACATCGCCTGGGAACAGCCGTAGGAGCCCAGACACGCTGAGTGGAATGGGGTGACTTTTTATGGAGAGCACTTGAGCCACTGAGTCTGCGTTCAGAAGTGGGAGGGGAAGGGCTCTTCTTCACACATGGAAGAATGAGTTAAGAATTTTCTGGATGCTAGCTTAAAAAATTTCCCTTAAAAGTTATCTGGAGAAAGTTGATTTTTTTTTTTTTGCTCAAGCAATACATATACAAGAATACATAAACAAATAACACAATCTTTACTTTAAGATGCTAGAGAAATACTCCATAAATGACCACTTTTCTTCCTCAGTGATAAGAGCTGGGTGGGAGGGGGTTACATTTTTATTTTATGTCTAAAGGAGAACTTCAGAATATCAGCTAACTAACATTAAATGCTTTCCTGAAAAAACTGACCAAGTTTGGAACTGCCACACACTTTTTAACAAAAGTAGAAATGGAAAATTGGGAGCATGGAGAGGGGAGGTTAATGAAGGAAGACCTTTGTTTTTATTTCAAAAGGAGAGTTTCGTGGCACTCTTACTTTCTTTTGTAACAGTTTAAAAGTTGGCAAAAGGATTTGGGGGTCCTAATCACTACAGATTGTAAAAATCAGCATTTTTGGTACCAGACTCAACTATTCACATTTTTTCAGTTTTCAAAGTTTGGAATGTTTATTGTTATTTTGGAGAAGATAAATGAATTTCCTTTAGGATTACCAATTGAGAAAGTGAATTTACTAAGAAATTATTTAACTAGACTGAAATTTTTAATAAAAACGATCTTTTCACTTTATCTGAAGAATCTGTGAATTTGTTTCCTATTTGTTTATGGAATTTGTTTATGGATTTAGTTTTATTGTCCTCAGAAGATAAAACAATACCACTATTTCTTAATGTTCTTAATTTTATGAGGTTTATTTAAAATATGAGAATTGATTACCCTAATAAGTTCAGGAGCAGTCAGATCACCAATATTGTATGATCATTTTTTTGTAAAGTCATGATAATCTTTAAAGCAGTCAGTCATTGGAATTGAAATGTTGACTGTGTGAATAGTGTTTTCTCCAACATGTTGATTTATAGGCGATAATTTGGGATATTAGGTTTCCTAGTCTTCAGAAATACCTTTTGATTTGCCTACGAACTTCCTGCCTGTTTATTTTTCAGGTGCAAATACTGCGACAGGTCGTTCAGCATATCTTCCAACTTGCAGCGGCACGTCCGCAACATCCACAACAAGGAGAAGCCCTTCAAGTGTCACTTATGTGACAGGTGTTTCGGTCAGCAAACCAACCTAGACAGACACCTAAAGAAGCATGAGAACGGGAACATGTCTGGTAGGTGATCAGTTGTGTGTGGAGGAGAGGATTTTTTTCTTAATTGAAAAGATAATTTTGCCGTTCTCATTTCACCTGACTTTGACTCTTGAATCAGACTCTATTGTGAAAATTGGCAGCATGTTTTCCTTGAGATTTTTAAAGTGATGTGGTTGTTGAATAATATGCAACTTAGAGCCTTATTTGAGTTATCTTTTATTCTCCTGGACTCATCTCGATGGGCAGTCTCAAAGAGGAATATGACCCCAACTCACGGGAGATGTGAATCAGGATTTCCCAAACTGCAGGGAACAACCTTTCCACCCATTCACACAGAATGTGGCCCCCAGGAGCAGCTGACTTCCCAGAGTGCAGCGCCAGAATACCAAGTTCTGAATATTGACCAAAAAGCCATAGCTGCTTTGGCAGAAGGTCTGGAGCTTAGAAACACTCTCCAGAGTGACTTTCTTTTTAGAGATTAGTGATAGAAGATTGTGGACATGATCAGAGTAATCCATAACAAATGACAGTAGTGTGTGGTTTTGGTCACAAATTCTGATGCCGAATTAAGTTTTTTAGACAAAAAACTTAACCTTACCCCAGACCTGTGAGCACATAGTTAGCAGAAGAGATGGTGGATTTTCTTGCCTTTGGCTTCTGATAGTTAGATAATTAGCCATTAATGAGTGTTTACCTGCTGACGTGTGTGTTGGAAGCCACCCTGTGTGGCCACAGTTTGTTTCTAGAGAATTAAAAAAGTGACTTGGGGGTGGGAGGAGGGGATGAGCGTGAAGGTCAGGAAAAAAGGTTTTAAGAACAGAAAAAAGCTGGACTTATACAAAGTGTAAATCTTTACTTAAAGAATGTATTTTTAATGACGCCTTCCTCCATTGTACAGGCACACTGCTTATGACCTTGGAGGACTACTACTTAGAGCTATATACTCTTCATTTCCCTCAAGGCCAAAGATCTAAGGATCATGGTTTAAAAATATCAGGTTTTAGAGACAGAAGTCTAATCCAATATGCACAACTGGCTATACTTTCTCACACTGTGCTCCCTTACAGTATACTACTAAAATTTTCTAGTGACAATTATTTCAGAAATAAGTTAGATAAGTTAAAAATGTAATGTATTTTATTTGTTGACCCAGATTAGAATTTTATGAAGCTGAGCGAAGTTCTAACCTCTTGGTTTTGCATCTACACTATTGTGATGAGCTATTAAATTGTAGATATTCTGTGGGCAAGATAAACAGCATGGAGTGACTGTTCAAGTTTGACCACATATAAAGTGTTTATAATTGTGTAAATTTATGGGAACCTTGCAACAATCTGATCATGCAGGTATTACAATTCTAATTTTTTTAGGTAAAGAAGCTGAAGGTCCTCCAATAATGTCCTTTTACTACTGTGCACAGTCTACCCGTGGCTTAGCCCACCAAGTCCGAATGCAGACTTTTCAGCATGTTTTCAGTTTTGGGGTAACATGCTTTAGCCCAGGAGCAATAAACACATAGTTTCTCTGGCCCAGTCCATTTCAGAGCTCTCTATAAACTGCCTCATCCTCTCTCCTCATTCAGTGAACAAAACCTTCCCATGTCACAGTGGGAATGATGAATATGGGAGAATAACCTCTTTGGGACACTGTTCGTCATGATTCCAAGGGACTTTCATTGGCATGTGTATTATGATTAATTGGGATTATTAATATTCATAAGAGCCTGTTTTAGGAAACAACACTGATCAAATGAAAAAGGAATGTGATTTAAAATAAGTTGCCATATAAATAATAGTCTTTTTCACATGAGGCCGCCTCTCCCCTCAGGTACGGCAACATCGTCGCCTCATTCTGAACTGGAGAGTACAGGCGCGATTCTCGACGACAAAGAAGATGCTTACTTCACAGAAATCAGAAACTTCATTGGGAACAGCAACCACAGCAGCCAGTCTCCCCGGAACACAGAGGAGAGGTAAAGCTGGTTTGTAAACTCTCTGACTTCTGAAATGAGTATGTTTCAGACGTATTTTCTGCGTGTGCTTTGGTGATGCCACCATGCTTCTGCCGCCAATGGCTGGTACCTGTTTAGGGATTAAACACTAAATGCTCTTCCAAGCACTTTACATGTATTAATTTATTTATTTATCTTAGTAACCTAAGAGATATCAACCATTATTATGCCATTTTATCTTTGAAGGAATGGAGCTATCGGAGGTGAAAAAACTTGCCAGAGGTCACCTCAGTGATAAGTGGGATTCAACCTAGGCTCTCTGGGTCCAGGGCCCAGGCTGTTACCACCAGTCTGTTCTGCCTCTCCTGATGCTAATTAGAATGTTTGATCAAATCTTGCCAAGTATAGAAAGGAACAACACCAGAGGGGTTCATTAGAATCACTGGTCAGCAGTGGTTACTATTATATATCATATGTTGTATATATTGCAGATAATATTTGACTACACTCTATGACTATGTGTATGACTTACAGATCTGTATATAATTAAATATCTGTACATATGTCTTTAGAAACCACTTGAGACTTCTAATAAGGTTCTATCACTACCTTATATGCTGTCAAGTGGATGCTCATATGATTCTGGCACGTTTGTTACAGGGGATGCGATATTCCTTACTTCTAATTCCCTCGTGCACTGGATCCCTCATGTCATCATCACCATCAAGCATATAGGGCTTAATTCATAAAGAAAAACTTTTAATGCTGCTAAGCATAATGACACCTATCTAGTGTTTTCATTTTATACGATGTTAATGAAACATTATTTTACCAAAACTTCTGGATTTTTCTTATCTGTACATTATAATGAAATAGTTGATATTGAGAACTAGGTTTTTCTGAACATAACTATCCAATGGCCTATTAAATTAGAATGCTACATTGTACATTTTAAAGTAATATGGAATTAGTTAATAAGAACCATTACTTTTCATTACATAAGTATTATTGTTAGTGTTCTCTATTTTTGATACTATTAAAAGTCAAAGTTAATTATTTTAGATAACTTTCCTATTAAGGCAAGCTTTGCATAAACATTATTTCCCAAGATAATGTAGAAATATATGGCCACTTCTGTCCTTCACCTTGTACATGTGTGTCAAAGGAGAGGAAAAAAGGAGTGATCTGCTATTGCATGGCCCTTTCTAGTGTCTAAAAGTGCAGTTGGATTTATTTTTCCCTCTGCTCACCATTGGTGTGTGTGTGTGTGTGTGTGTGTGTGTGTGTGTGTGTGTGTGTGAGAGAGAGAGGGGGGGGGATGAGGAAGATAATCAGAAGTACAAAGTAGTGACAACAGGTAAGAAAGATAGCAATCTTACATTTTGATAATGATACTTACATTATCAAAAAACATCATTTGGGTTCTAAGTTGCCTATTCAGATTTTCTAGCCCCTAATTGGAGATTTGTGAACCTTATAGCTGCAACATCTGGCTTCAACATGTCTCAACAGCACAGAAGGAGAAGGTTGAGTCATCTAACTTTCCCCTCATCTCCTATCAGACTACTTTTGATGCATAATTTATCCCCCCAAAATTGCCACATTTGAAAGCATAATTAACAAATAGGTTTTCTTAATCATGTTGCCTTTGTTACTTTTGGTTTTCATCCATGCACTCTTTTGTTCTTTTACCTTTTCTTTCATTTTTTAAATAACAATTTCGATTCATTTAAGCCAGCAAGTTGGCAGTGTAACTGGAAACTAATAATTTATGCCTGTGCAAAACATGTTTTCGTCATTCTTTGAGAAAAGAGGTTAAGAGATTGGTCGTGTAAAAAACTTAATGATGATGTGATTTGCTGGTTAAGTGGATTTTTACTATGTGCATCTGTCACACCCAAGTTTGTTTTATTTAATTATTTTTTTTACCCTGAGGAGTCTCTTTTTTTTAAATGTGGGAAAGTGATGCATTTATCACTGGTACCTGATTTCCCATAATCTGAAAAATAATTACATTAAATGTGAAAATTGTACATGACTGTAACAATAACTTAAGAGTCTCAGCAAGTTTTCTGAATTAGTGAATTAGTAAAGAAGCAAGGCTAAATGGAAAGATTCTGAATGGCCCGGGGATCAGGAGACAGGGCTGCCTGTTAGGTTGGAATCGCTAACAAGCTTTCTGAATGTGGGCGAGTGTCACCACTCCGCTGATCATGTACCTTTGAAGGAAGACGGTTAGGCAAAGATATTCTCTGGTTCCAAACACTTGTGATTATTTTGTAACTCAATTTCAAATCTTAGCATGAAATTTAAATCTTTTAAATCTTAGCATGAAATTTAATTTACACATGTTTTAGTGTTTACTTTAAAGCCTGAAAGTTTATCCTGGTTTCATAAGTGCTCTCAGATGTGTTAAATCAGGATGTCCATGTGACTAAACTCTTTTTATAATTAAACTGTTGAGTCACATATTGGAGTCCTTATAACCGCAAGCTAAGATATTACAAATGACATTTAAAATATAATAGTCTTTTTGTCATTATATTTGACATGCTTGCTAAGGAAGTTTCAAAAGGTGTTTGTCCAATTACAGTTTTAGATCATTTCCCACCCCAGTGCTATCATGGGGCAAAGGAACATTTTTTTACACTTAGGCCATCAAGGGTAATTTGAAAATGATATGTATGGGTGAGCCCTCAGCCAGTTCCAAGTTCTAGATGTCTATGTGGCATATGACCACCAGTGTCACCTGGAAACGGCTAATACTGGTTGGTCCTTGGCAGCTACCTTAACAGTTTTTTGAATTCTTAGATTCACTTCAGGCATGTGTGCTGAAGCTTTTGTCAACATTGCTCCGGGATATGAGTTTCCCAGAAATCTATTCATTTAACTGGCGGGCACTTATGTGGTGATCTGGTAACATTATGCTCAGAAAACATGGTGTGCTCTTGATATCATGTGTTACAGTATCATTTATCAGGCAAAGGCCTGAGAAGGGGTAGGAGACTGAGATTGTGTGTACAATTCTACTGGAGGCTCCATTTATCATCTGAATAATCACACAATTATTTTCTGTTCATTTTTTATTGGTCAGGTTGCATTATTTTCCCATGATTGCCATAAAGCATAAACAATCAGAAATTACTATAGAAGTGTTAAAAATCTAAACTGTTGTTAGGAAGACAGGATGATAAAGCTAAATGCACGTTTAAACACGAAACCAATAACTGGACCCTTTCCTTTTGTATGCTTTTGAAAGAATGAACGGCAGTCACTTTAAGGATGAGAAGGCTTTAGTGACCAGTCAAAATTCAGATTTACTGGATGATGAAGAAGTGGAAGATGAGGTGTTGTTAGATGAGGAGGATGAAGACAATGATATTACTGGAAAAACGGGAAAGGAACCAGTGACGAGTAATTTACATGAAGGAAACCCTGAGGATGACTACGAAGAAACCAGCACGCTGGAGATGGGTTGCAAGACGTCCCCGGTGAGGTAAGCGCCTTGGGTAACAGTAGATAAGCAAGAGCAGATACTTACGGTTGTCACTCTCCTGCTTCGCTCTTCCAGTAGAGCAGCATTTCAGGTGATGAGCAATTTGTGGGTAATCATAAAAGCTGAGTTTGAATTAGCAAAGCACACCCAGTGGATTAAGTTCAAGTGGATAAAAACAAGGTGGCCTTCAACAGAACCCACGAGCGTGCATGTACACATCAGTGTTTGTGGGACACTGGTTAACCTCAGGCAGGAAGGGTAAGTGAAAGCTACACAAGTGCACAATCATTTATTCAGACTCTACCTAAAGATCTCAGAGAAAAAGAGATTTCAACATTACCTAATTCATTCAGTAATCTGGTGTGTTATTAGTCAAATATTGAGATACATTTCACTTCACTTGATATGTACGTGATCTAGATAGACGATAGATTTTTTAATGGGAAAATTAACCAAATCGTTCCATTGATGGGAGTGTTATACTTTCATATGGAGAGTGGGTGCTAGCTGAATGTTTTCATAACTAGAAATGATGAACGTATGATTTCTGTCTCTACTGCATTGCTGATTTCACATGTCATTGACTTGACTTCTGTATCTCCAATATATGCTTGATTTACTTCTGAAAAACCTTGAAAGAAATATATTTTAAGACATAATATCTGTAACCCTTTAGAGCACCCAATCCTTGATGCATGCTACTTTATACTACAAATATAACATTCGACAACTGTATAGATTCAAATGAAAAGTGATCTGGTTGCATAATAAACTGAAGAAGAAAAAAAAATCCTCTGTGCTTTCCCATTGGTTCATTTTAGGTATAAAGAGGAAGAATACAAAATTGGACTTTCTGCTCTAGATCATATAAGGCACTTCACAGATAGCCTCAGAGTGAGGAAAATGGAAGATAATCAATGTACTGAAGCTGAGTTCTCTTCTTGTAGTGCTTCCCATGTGCCAGAGGAACTTAAACAGCCGTTACACAGAAAGTCCAAACCACAGGTATATGTTTTCCAGCAGTTTAGCATCATGGTGACATCGTGCCTTGGACGCCAAAAGGCAGCTCTCCTATGTTTGCAGTATTCTAGAGTCTGCGCAGGTTCAGATGCTGTACTCAGAATGTTCAAGCCCTTACTTTCTGTGACCACATACAAAATAGTTCACCCATACCGCAGTTCATGCGGCTGCATTCTGCACAGAACGCTGTGCCGAGCCCTGTTCTATGAATCATTCCCTTGTCTTGCAGTTCCCTGACTCCTGTATCAACAGTCCAAAATGTTTGCTTGCACCTACCTATGTATTATATCAGAACTATTTTTTATTGCTTTGTGTCTGTCATTTTCATCAATTTAATTATAGTTTAAGATTTTGGGAAACTCAATTCTGCCCTCTCTTTTTTTTTTTTGTCCCTTACTATATATCATTAATTTACAAGTCATTTAATTATAGAATTTAAGAGTAAACTGAAAATCAGAGATGAAGTGGGTTACCAAAAGCATGCAGCAATGTAAAGGCAGATGTGGCAATAAAATGTATCAATTTTTATTAAATGAATGAATGGGTGGTGCCCAAGTTCACTGGATTCTACGGCATTCTATCAATACTGTGATGACTAAAATAAATCTATTTAAGGATCCATTAATACCAATTCAAAGAGCCTCAGTTCTTCTATCACAGAGAAAGGAAGTCAGTGCTGTCTTCATGGCGTCCACACTCAACTAGACTGTTTTTTCAGGTCAATTGAAAAAGAAGGAGACTTCCTGTTACAACCATATTTGTGGGTCGTTTTGGTCTAATTGGTTGATTCATCAGTCCATTTTGGAGGTGGCTTGATATCTTAGACCCTGTGACCATATTGACTTGTCCATTTGGAAATGATTTCCTATTTGGCTGAGAGGTTTTGGGCTGGTCTTAAGAGCAAATGTGGTCATATCTCCATTAAGGTAGGGAAAATATTTCACCAATGAGATAATATAAGTTTTTAAATATAATTAAATTCAGTAAAAACTCTAAGATAACATATATGGTAATAGGCAAAATAAATGTTCTTTCTGAATTGAAGTAAAAGCAACCAGCCCCAACACCGGAGTTGCCAAGCTCCATGAACTTGAGAACATCACGTCATGACTGTAGGTGCCATTTTCTCGTTGGAAAGTGGGTGAGTGGAGATATCTAAGATCCCTTCCTGCTGTCTGAGTCAATGGGATAAAAATGAATCGCTCAGTTTCTAACATTAAAAAGAAACTATTCGGAGTAGATACCTCATTTTCACTTAATGGCAACCGTAAGAGGTGGCCAGTATATTTTTAAACTCTTGATTGGCCATTCTTCCATTCTCATTGATCAGAAATACTGGGGGACCCTGGTTTTCTTTTCTTTTTTAAATTTTTAATAATTATTCCACCAAAAATACTTTTCATTATAAGACACAATGCCTAAAAAAACTCCTTAAACTGTCAGAAATGAATAGAAAACAGAAGGACCTGAAAACCTAGAGGTAACTGATATGATATATTTTAGTACCAGCTTTTTTAAAAATAGATTTTATTTATTTATTTTTAGACAGAGGAGAAGGGAGGGAGAGAAACATTAATGTATGGTTGTCTCTTGCATGCCCCCTACTGGGGACCTGGCCCACAACCCAGGCATGTGCCCTAGACTGGGAATCAAACCAGTGATCCTTTGATTCGCAGGCTGGCACTCAACCACTGAGCCACACCAGCCAGGGCTAGCCCCAGCTTTTTGACATAAAGTCCCTGCCCAGCTGAGCTAACAATCACCATCATGAGAAATAATAGCATTTCGCAATCCTGGCTCATATTCGTATTATTAGCTGATAATGTCATATATATCAGCTTGAAAATGCCTTTTTGCAAACTGACTTCCATTCATGAGACTCTGTCCACTTATTTGATTATTGTTAACTTTCAGTTATGTGCTGGGAAGTTATCTTCATGCATGAAAGTGTTTATCTCCTTGAATACCAAAAGGCAGATATTGTTTGCCATTTCCTATCATCTGAATTCATTTAGATGCTTTACTTGAAACATTCATGTACTTACTTTGTGATTTTTGTAGCGATTGCATCCCAAGTAATTAGCTAACACGATAGTGGCTACATTCTATCTGTAATCTTCTCTGCAAAGCCTTATCCCACAGAAATAATTTCATGATTATAGGTGCACTGAGCTAAGCACTGCATGTAAGTTAGTGCTTATAATTCCTCCACAACCCTGGAGGCAAGTTTTTGTTATTATCATCCCTATTTTACATGAGGAAAGTGACCTTGAAAGGTTAAGCTGCTTGCCAAAGGTCACACAGCTAGTTGAGGTTAGAAACCAGGATTAAAACTCAGGATTCCCAAATTTTCTCTGTACCCCCTTTCAGTTTTCCAAATATTGGAATGGGTTTTGTTAAAAACCATTTCATAGTAGTTTTTATCTTGATCTCTAAAATTGGGAACATAATTGGAATAGATAGTTTAATTTCTATGTGCATTTCACCCATACTTTATACCAAGGACAGGGACTCTATGTTACTTATCCTTGGTTCCTTGGGTCCTAGCACGGTGCCTGGAATAGAGAGGAAGCTTAAGAAATATTTGTTGTATATCTGCTGAGCTCCAGATAGGCAAACTGTAGAGGTCCAGAAGGCAAATTGCGTACATAAAAGTCAAATGTGTACATTTAGAGCAATGACCCAGCAAATCAAAATCAGCCTGCAAGAGCAGATTTTCTAACTGAATGCCATGATTAAGGAAGAAACCACAGACCAGCCACATGTCTCAGCATGACTCCCAGAGGTGAAATTCTGCTTAACAACAGAGGCATTTTGTCTTTGTTTACAGACAGTGGAATGTCTTTGGCAGGACTTTAATGATTCCACTTCAGCAGCATTTTGACAAGCCAGTTTAGCAATGGATGAGACCAACAATAGCAAATCAACAGTGAAAAGTTCACTCCCAAGTCAAGACCAAACATTTCATTTGAATATTTTACTTGGCAGCAAGTGGGGGATTCGCTGCACAGTCATTTAGAATGTGACATGATAATAGGGAAGAAAGAGCACTTCCTCCCAGAGCACCTCCCTGCACCTCCTGCTCACAGACACCGGAGCACAAGTGGGTCAGCACGCTGTGGGGTCTTGCGTTTGGTTTTATTTTTTGGTAGAGCTGACTTGATCTATCTCAACTTTCAAGGTCGTTGGGTGTCGGCATTGAATATTTCAGTCATGGAAGGGAACCGGGAAAAGAACCCTGGACTAAAAGTTGGGCAGAAATAAGTTTGAATTATACCTCCTCTGCTCACTAGTTGAGTGATTTTGGACAAGTCACTTCACCTTCAGTGCTCTCAATTTTAAAGCACAGGAGTCCATTGGACTGTTTCTTCCCATAGACCACAGTGCTGTCAAAGCAGGTCTATATCTTATTCATATTTGTATTTCCATCATAAGCATGGTGTGATATTTTTGGCAAGTTGAAGGTGCGCGTGAATAGTGGATGCATGATTTATTTATCGTTGCCAGGGGCTGGGGGGAGGTGACTCCTGATTCTTGATGGAGGCGCTGCTGACATTTGGGGTAGGATAATTAATGTTTTGTTCTGTAGATCATGTCACTGATTTGGCGCCTAGGCACTGAAGGCCAGCAGTGAATCCACATTGTAACACACACACGAATGTCCCACACTTTTCCAAACACACCCCTGAGGGACACTCCTACTCAGAAGCCCTTCTCTTTCTAACATTTGCCAATAGTGTTCTTCAAATTACAAGTGATGTTTTTCAAATGCCATTTACTGAGTCTCTCCTTTTTACCCAGGCATACGCTATGATGTTGTCATTGTCTGAGAAGGAGTCCCTCCATTCTGCATCCCACAGTTCTTCCAACGTCTGGCACAGTATGGCAAGGGCTGCCGCGGAATCCAGTGCCATTCAGTCCATAAGCCACGTATGACATTACCAAGGTTGACCAGAGTGGGACCAAGTCCAACAGTAGCATGGCTCTTTCATGTAGAACTATTTAAAAGACTGCTGAGCAGAATGCCTTAGAAACCCAAAGGGTCACTCATTTAAAGTCTGGTGACCTTAAACTGAATGATTAAAAAAAAAAAAAGAAAGAAAGCAAAAGAAAGAAAGAAAAAGAAACTATTTATTCTCGATATTTTGTTTTGCACAGCAAAGGCAGCTGCTGACTTCTGGAGGATCAATGCGACGTAAAGTGATACAAAGAAAATGAAACACTTGCTGGGAAAAGGCATCTTCCAGTTTGCCCTGCCCTAGGGAGCGGGTGGGGGCGGGGCAGTTGAGAGGGCAGCATTGGTAGGAATGAACACTCCATAGAAACTGAGTTCTCTTTTGTACAAGATCACCTGACACATGATTGGGAACAGTTGCTTTTAATTACAGATTTAATTTTGTTCTTTGTTATTAAAGTTTTATGTAATTTAACCCTTTGAAGATGGAAGTAGTTGGATGAAATGCACACTCGATTGTTATAGAAACTGATAACAAGGAGGACTTGTTTCCCATTAACTCTTGCCTTCTTAAGTACATTGTCTAAAGTTGGGGAGAAAGGGTATGTGTATATTGTAAGCTATGGGTGTCCGATGCTCACAGAGGCTAAGTCAGTGGAGTAACCTGTTCATCACCAGTAGCGCTGTACCACTACTACACTAATAAATGTTTGCCAATCCTTGTAATGACGTCTTTATTTTAGACAATCATGTCACTGTTTTTTAATGTTTAATTTTTTTTGTGTGTTGCGTGTATCATGTATTTATTTGTTGGCAAACTATTGTTTGTTGATTAAAATAGCACTGTTCCAGTCCGCCACTACTTTCTGACATCAGAGGCACGCCCCTTTCCGAATTTCAAAGGACCAAGGTGACTTGACCTGTGTAGGGGCCTGCCGAATGGTGTTTGGCTTTTCTTAACATTCCTTTTGTTGTTGTTGTTGTTTTGTTTTCCTTCTTAATGAGCTAAATACGAATAGATGCAACTTAGTTTTTGTAATACTGAAATTGATTCGATTGTATAAACGATTATAATTTCTTTCATGAAAGCATGATTCTTCTGATTAAAAACTGTACCCCATATTTTATGCTGGTTGTCTGCAAGCTTGTGCGATGTTCTGTTCATGTTAATCCTATTTGTAAAATGAAGTGTTCCAGACCTTCTGTTAAAAGAGAGACGTAAATAACAGACTGTATTCAGTTATTTTGCCCTTTATCAAGGAACCAGATTTGTTTTTCTTTTTGTTTGTAATCTCATTTTGAAATAATCGGCAAGTTGAGGTACTTTCTTCAAATGCTTTGTACAATATAAACTGTTATGCCTTTCAGTGCATTACTATGGGAGGAGCAACTAAAAAATAAAGACTTACAAAAATGATTATTTTTCCCACTGTGTGGTATTTTCCCTTCTCATGCAATTTTAGTTTTCCTTTGGGACCCAATGATTTAAAGATAGGATGTCTGGGGCCTCGATGCCCTATTGGATACATGGAATGTGGAGAACATTGATATCGTTTTGAGATGACATAGGGATAGCCCTTGGCCCATAAGGAGTTGGGGTATCTCCTGCTCTTCATTCTGAACTTTCTCATGTGGTATGAAGTCAGTGCTCACGCGCAGCACTGCATGTCCTTGGTATCCCCCCATGGCCACGGCACCCAATTTAGTCAGGACAGAGCAACTGCCTGGTTTTCTACTCGATTTTACATAGTGCATGCCAAAGGAGTTTTTGTTTTAATAACTCCAGTACTGTTCACTGATCCAAAGAAACACTTCAAATTTTCTACGATTCTTTTATGTCTTTGTCCATGTGCAAATTATCATTTTTATGGTTATAAACAGAGAATAGACTTAATTTTGTGTTTTCTTTCTTTGCTGTGGGAAAATAAAATATCTCTGCATATTGCTACAAATTCTTCAAAATGATCATTTGGCAGTTGTTTCATATTTCACCAGGTTTGATCTATGATTTCTTTAATTATTTCAATTTTGTGGAAAATTTTCTACTTCTCTTATGCAAGTAATAGTATTTTAATTTTTATGATCAAATCATATGTGTGTTTATATATGTACACACAGAGTTTGAATGTGAAGAGTGGTATTTTCATATGAAATTCGGTGGGATACCAATTATGAACATATTTTTTGCTTCTTAAACATACTGCCAATTGTTTTAGAATATTGTAATTGTGATTTAGGCTTGTTATAGAGGTTTTAACAAGGCCCCCCAAATAAATAACTATGACACATGGAAATAGATCCAGACAAATTTTATTTATTTATTTATTTATCTATTTATTTATTTATTTATTTATTTATTTATTTATTTATTTATTCTTAGCCACAATGCCAAGTACCTAAATTCCTCATATCCTTTCTAAATGTCAGTAATGTAGGGATTAAATATATGGAGTATAAATACTGATTTTTAAAATAGAAGGTGCGCACTGGAAGAAGTACTCAGGAAATATGCTTAAGTGATAAATGTAGTCTGTAAAGAAGAAGAATAACCTAATATTTGGGGCATAAGGACAACACACATGAGAAGGTGGATATTTGGAATATGTACATTTTTCTTTGTTTTAAAGTATATACCCATAAATTTTGAAGCAATTTGAATACTCCCCATGCACTGAGTTCTCATTAGACTTTGAGCATGGCATTTCAGTTGTTTGCTAATACTTAGTCCCTCCGAATTCCAAAAAAGGCTTTCAAGCCTTGCATTTCTGTTTTCTTTTCCATTCTTTTCTCCAGCAGTCCTTCACTGTGTGGCCCTGTGTGGAGGTGGTAAGACATGGCGAAGACAACACTGGACTTGAAAACTGAAGGCCTGGGTTTGAGTTCTGGCTCCACTGGCACTGAGATCTTGGGCAGGTCACCACCTCTCAGAAATCTCATCTGTGAAACCAGGGAAAGAATACCTGCTGCTCCTGCTACTGCCTTGGATTTCTGTGAAGCTCAAAAGTCAAAGTACCTTTGGGAAATATTTGGTAAAAGTTCTACGCATGGAAAACATTTTAGAATTTATGGTAATATCTAAGGGAATAACGTGTGTGTGTATACACACGTGTATACATACATGAGCAAACACTATGCTAACAGGAAAATTAGAACATAACAAATCTTTTGTAGGAAACTTTTGTAGGAAATCTATTGTAGAAATCTATTGTTTGGAAGCTTTTCTCGAACAAGTGTGTGGCTTTGAAAACCAAAACAACAAAAAGCGCTCAGACCTTTGAAAACATGAGGCATCTGGTATAACTGTTGAGAGCTCTCAAAATCCCAAAGACGGGTAAAGTCTGTTCGAAGAGTAGGCACACACATGCGCTTATTTTAAGATAATGACTGTCAACCGTTCTTGTTTCTGTGCAGAACAAATAAAATGAATTATTCATTTTACAGCTGCCTGTTAGGTCAGTGTCATGCCAGGAATTTGTATATTCATTACCTCAGTTAATCATCACAGAGGGTCTGCATGCAGGAAGTATGATTCCTGTTTCACAGATGAGGAAACTGGAGCTCAGAGAGGTTAAGAACCCAGTTCAAAGTCTGGCTGAGAACTGTCTGGCTGAGAATCTAAGGGTCCCTGGTTCCTTAGCCCACACTTAGCCAAGCTTTTCAGACCTCTTCGTTCAGGCACAGCTAAAGAAATCCAAAAATGTTCCAAACCAAGGAAATGTGCCCACAGAGAGTAAGGCTGTCAGAGATGCAGCTCTGCCCGGGAGACTTTTAGGCGTCTGAGTCTTGGCTGTGAAGAGTTTGGGAGGTGAGTGCCAAGCACTGGTTCCAGGCTTTCTGTATTCAGGTTATCTCAAGTCAGAACCAGCAATACCAGTGCTTTTGAAAGATCCTAAATGCTTCCTTAATAAGAGAAGGGCCTTAGTCACCTTGTTGGCACAGTCTTAGTAGGTGTTTTCAGTTCCTTTCTTAACCTTTTTTTTAATTACCCCAAACCTAAAATTTCAAATAGCTGCCTGAGTTAAGCCCTTTCTAAAATGGTGAGCAGACTCATCATGAGAGGAAGCAAGCTGGGATTATACCCTAAGAGCCCTGAAACA